>CM035153.1:13198558-13283472 GCA_020205615.1 Panax quinquefolius
CACCAACAATATTTTATCCCCGTAATAATTTAATAACTCATAATCATAATTGTGGATTCTAAATTCTCTTCTCATCCAGATCTAAGATAATTTTCATCACCGCCTTTACCTCAAACATCAAATATCATGGTTATACCAAATTACAGCCTCGCTCATAATCATATTAATAAATTCATCTTTGCACTACGGGCCAAAGATATTCATCAACAAAGACTATGTGCAAAGATATTCAACAATGTCATCTTTGCATTACGAGCCAAAGATATTCATCAATAATTCATCTTTGCACTACAAAGCTAAAGATATTCATCAACAAGCATCTTTGCACTACGAGCCAAAGATATTCATATCTCAAATAAATACATAATCATTTCAGAAGTTATATAACAATAATTATAACCATGTTGATCAATTCACCTTGCACTTAAGCTAAAAATATTCAATTGTAAATTCAATGGTCATGATCATATACCAACAATTCAACTTTGCACCATCGGCCAAAGAGAACCCATGGTCACGATCATACCAATAATCTACCCATCTTTACACTCAAGTCAAAGAGAAATATCATCATTAGGTTATAAGAATGTTATATAAAACAATATAATCAAAATATGGTTTTAATTTCAAGAGTAAGATTCAAGACATATTTCATATATATGATTCCTCATAAAAAACCATATTTTCCAATTTTCTTACTTCACATAACATATAAATCATATTTACCAGATTCGTGAACAATCAACGATAATTTAATAAACTTAAAACCAATTAAAAGATCTTCAGACTGTGATTGCATATTCCATATTTATATTTGCAAGATATTTTCTAATAAAACACCATTTACTATTCTTTCATAATAACCAATCATCCATATTTTAATATTTAATCATAAATTATACTTTTATCCAAAAATTTTAAATTTGCTAATCCTGTTTACATATTGATATTATATAGATGTTTAATTCTAAAAAATTTCATCAATTTTCGGAGTTAATCACAATGAGTTATTGTTTACTTTTACTAAATAAATTTTTTCTCATAAAAATTCATATAACTCTCAATCTATACATCCAAAAAATACCTCAAAAATAATCACCTCAAAGGTGTAAAATTCAAGAATGATCAAAACATGGATACAATCAAAGCTAGTATCCGTAATAGATATTTTAGATTTAAAAGAAAATTTTCATTTTTCTATGAATAGTGCCAGATTCAGCTAATAAATATGTACAATATAAGGCCGATATACGCGGAATAGTAATCTACACCAAAAGATAGAAATTTCACATAAAAACATCTTCACGCTCAATTCATGAATACCAGTTACATCTGAATAAGAATCGTGAATAAAGAATCTCAATTAATGAGTAACTCATGAATAGTAACTCGTGAATAGTAACTCATGAATAAGAATCCCATTTTGAAAAGAAACCCCGACATGAAAAAGTTACCAAATTTTATGATAAAAATTCATTTCCAACCAATATTTCAAAGATAATGGATATTGAAGAAATAATATCATTGGAAACCGAGAACATAAAATTAACCCTTTATCCCTTACCTCGAAAAGACAAGATTTTCTAGTTGAAACAATTGAATAAGGTCAAGGAACTCTAATCTCAAGACCGCTTAAAGAATACTCAAAGTATACTCAAAATACTCACAAGAATACACAAAATAGAGAGAGAAAGAGAGAAAACTTTGCTTCTCGTGTGATTTTCAATTCTAACCCAAGACCTTCTATTTATAGAAAAACGCTTAAAGCACCTGAAAGTAAAATTTAACTCAAGAATATGGCTTTAATCGCTACTATTCGTCAAAACACCACCACACATGTTAATGAACCAAAAATACAAAAACATTTCTCACCAACCAAAAGTTTCGCCCAAAAATCAATTATTTTGTTTTCCACCAATAATTCATTTATAAATAGCCCAATTTCATCGAAAAATTCACCACCTCTTAAAAATTCATAAATAAATTATACGCCATTTTTAACGGCTCAAATTTAGAATATATACTCAAACTTATATATGTATAATACATCCAAAATCAGGTTCACCAACATCACAAATCTGTTAAACGATTAAAAATACTCTTCCTCCTCATATACTCATATATATACATTCATTGTAAGAACACCTAATATTTGATCTTTTACCTCCAATCCGATAAAATACCGATAAAATAGATCAACATTAATTCTTCATTTATAACCACATAAATAAATCCATCATTTATATCCACATATCAAATTAAACATTTATCATCATATAAATCAATAATTAATTATTCATAATTAATATTATAGTAATCACAATAATGACAACCGTGCGCCCTTCAGAGCAGGGCTTTCCAATAAGAATTCTCTCCTCATCCAAGCAATTAACGGTGTAATTCAAACCTTCCTCGGCAGTAACTTTCTAGACATATCGCCAATAATGTTATCTAATAATATTATTCAAATAATATAGAATTATTGATCTTCGATAATGGAGATATCGCCAGAAGCGACAATTATCAACAACAATAATATAAAATATCAACGCATCAATTATTAATCAATAAAATAAAATATTAAACAAGAATTATCATCGTAAAAATTATCGAAAAGTTCCTTCACGTAAGAATCAATAACTTCAAAATACCGTGGTAATAAACTCGCGAATAAGCATCATGCAACAACGCCAGACATTTTATTTTAACAGAATCTGAATATTCCAACAAATAAGTTTATTAAGAATCTCATTCCACAGTCAATTTATAAAAACTTAATTTTGTCGCTTTTCTTCATCCGCTATTCAAATGGAGCTCCATCCAACATGAGTCGCTACCGTCCGCATTTAATATTCCCCACGTAAAGAATATTCCACGACCAAAACTAATATTCCATCCGACAACAATGACATATTTTATAACCACTCTCGCGTATTTTGAAAAATTCATATATCACCCCTTTAACTTAACTTTTATCAATTTAACCATTTACCTAATCAACCCACTGGTGGATAATGAAGAGAGAATGGCGAATGTTTTAAGAGGTTTGAAGTCGAGATACGTCAACATCTTATTTCTCATAAACCGTGTTTGTATTCGGATGTTGTAAATAGGGCTCGATTAGTGGAGTGCGATAATGAGTTTTACGCAACTAAAAAGAGAGCAATGCAGCAAAGTTATAATACCGGTGAGTAGTCATCAAGCGGTGACAACAAGCGTGGAGGGAATCAGCAGGCCGGATATGGTAACCACTTGGTGGTAATCGGGCCAAAACAATAAGAATGGACATTTCAAGAAAGCGGAGATTCAACAATGTTGGAAAGACGTCGGCATCAAAGACCCATTGTTAAGGAAGGAGAAAGACCACCTATCATATGCTTCAAATGCGGAAGAGGGACACATCAAATCCGAACTGTGCCATGCCAGTCAAAACATGTTATAATTGTGGAAGAGAAGGTCACTTAGCTCGATTTTTGTCGTTGCATCAAGACAAATTCAACTAGGATAGAGGCACCAAAGGTCAGTCGAGAAAAAGTCAAAACCCAGAGTGGTAAGGGAGCGTTTGTTGTGACCTCCCAGAGAGCAAGGAACCCGAATGAGGTCATCACGGGTAAGCTTATCATAAACTCTAATGAAGTCTACACTTTATTTGATAACGGTTCTACCCATTCTTTTATTTCTCCTACTTGCGCGGTCATCGATTAAATTTGACTCTAGGGAAATTAGACTTTGACTTATCTGTGGAAACTCCGGTTGGGAGAAACCTTCATTACATCCCACTGCTTATAAGTCTTGTTTGGTTCAAATCGGTAATTTCACATTACACGTCGATCTTATTTCATTAAAAATACTTGCATTTGACGTGATTCTAGGGATTGATTGGTTAACTACTTATCATGCAAAAATTGATTGTTTTCGTAAGGTTGTTAGTTTCATATTCCTAATCAACCTATTATGCGAATTCAAACGACCAAACCATTAAAATTAATCACGGTCATCTCAAGCCATAAAGCTATTCGTTTATTAAAAAATGGATGTCAAGCTTTCTTAGCTCATGTCATGATTTAAACAAAAATACGCCGGTTTTGAGCGATATTTCTATTGTTAATAAATTTCGACGTATTCTCGAAGAACTTCTACAGCCTACCCCAGGCGTGAAATTGAATTTTGTATCGACCTTGAAACTGGTACAAAACCTATTTCCAAAGCCCCATATCGAATGGCTCCTATTGAACTTCGGAGTTAAAGACCCAATTGCAGGAATTGTTAGATATTGGCTTTATTCGCCCTAGTACTTCTCCTTGGGGTGCTCTGTTCTATTCGTGAAGAAGAAAGATGGGAGTATGCGACTTTGTATTGATTATCGGGAGTTGAATCATGTCACCATCAAAAATAGGTATCCATTGCCACGTATTGATGACTGTTTGACCCAAATTGCAAGGAGCCAAATTCTTTTCAAAGATTGATCTCGCGTTCGGATATCACCAATTGAAGATTAGAACCACGACATTCCAAAGACGGGGCCAGAACTCTAAGACGGGCATTATGAATTCCTAGTCATGTCCTTTGGATTGACTAATGCTCCGCCGCTTTCATGGATATGATGAACCGAGTATTCAAGGAATATTTAGATCACTTTGTGGTCGTCTTTATTGATGACATCCTTATTTATTCCAAAAAGTGAAGATCATGAGCAACACTTGAGGCTGACACTCCAAAAGCTTCGTGAATATAAGCTTTATGCCAAGTTGAAGAAATGCGAGTTCTGGCTTGAAGAAGTAGCATTCCTTGGACACGTGGTATCAAGTCATGGAATATCTGTTGACCCAAAGAAAGATTGAAGCTATTCAAAGTCGGGAACAACCTAAATCGATGATCGTAACGCACCTTTCTCGGTTTAGCTGGTTATTATCTGGAGATTCGTGGAAGGATTTTCTAATCGCTACTCCATTGACTCATTGACTCGAAAAGATACAAAGTTCGGTTGGAGCGAAGAATGTGAGAAGAGTTTTCAAGAACTCAAGAGGAGACTTATTTCAAGACTGCTCGACAATACCATCCGGCTCGGAGGATTTGTCATCTACAAATGATGCTTGAGCAAAGGGTTGGGATGTGTTCTTATGCAACATGGAAAAGTTATAGCCTATGCCTCATGACAACTCAAAGAATATGAGAGGAATTATCCTACTCATGATCCGGAGTCACAAATGTTTATCTTGCACTTAAAATTTGGAGGCATTACTTGTGATGGGAGAAAGTGGAGATCATTACGGATCATAAAAGCCTCAAATATTTCTTCACTTAAAAGGAACTCAACACGCGACAACGACGTTGGTTTGAACTGTTGAAAGATTATGATCATACCATCCAATACCATCTTGGAAAAGCGAACGTGGTAGGCGATGCATTGAGTAGAAGATCGTATGCATATACGAAGTACGTTATTGTCAACACAAAGGCCCATTTGTGTGACTTGCAAAGGATGGAGATAGAGTTAAAGACTCTGGGGACGCATGTGATGATAGCGAATATACTGAGTAGAACCGACTTTAATCAATAAAGTTAAAGCCGCTTCGAGCCACTGGACCGGGAGCCGATGCGTATGAGGAAGAAAGTGCAAAGAGGGTGCTACGCCGAAGCAAGAATCGATGAAGAAGGAATACTTGAGTCAACTCTGGACTTTGTGTTCCTAACGACCACGATTTAAAGTATAATATCATGATGGAGGCGCACAACACACCATTTGCAATCCATCTCGGGAGTACCAAATGTATCATGATATTCGCCATACATTTTGGTGGAGCAATATGAAGAGAGAGATAGCGTTGTTTATCTCAAGGTGTCTAACTTGTCAACGAGTTAAAGCGGAGCATCAAGTACCAAAAGGTTCATTGCAACCACTTGAAATTCTAGAATGGAAGTGGGAGCACATTACCATGGATTTCGTTACCGGTCTCCTAAGGTTTCTCAAGGCATTGATGCGATTTGGGTCATTGTTGATAGATTGACCAAGTCCGCTCATTTCACCGATACGTAGAAACTTATACACTTGAACGCCTTGCTTCAGATACATAAACGAGATTGTAAGACCGCATGGTATGCGCAGTATCCATAGTTTCGATCGAGACCCAAGATTCACTTCACGATTTTGGGTTAGTTTGCAAAAGCTATGGGGCGCAGACTTCACGATTTAGCTTCTAAGATATCATCCTCGCATTTGACCGGACAATCGGAGAGGACTATTCAAACTCTTGAAGATCTATTAAGACTCGTGTTCTTGATTTCAAGGAGTTGGGACAAGTTCTTACCATTGGTAGAGTTTTCCTACACAACAACAGTTATCAAGCAAGTATGGCATGGCTCCATTCAAGTGTTGTATGGAAGAAAGTGTCGTTTCTCCAAGATTGGGATGAGGTGGGTGAAGCAACGTTGTTGGGACCGGAGTTAGTACGTATGACTACCGAAAAGATTCAAACGATCCGACAACGCATAAAAACCTCACAAAATCGATAAAAAGAGTTATGCCGATCTTCATCGAAAGGACGTGGAATTTGATATAGAGAGATCATGTGTTGTTAAGAGTCGCTCCATGGAAAGGAGTTACAAGATTTGAAAGAGAGGAAAACTTAATCCTCGATTCATCTGGTCCATTTTAATCCTCGATCGAGTAGGAACTGCGTGGCCTATAGACTCGCTTATACGCCAAATATGTCTCGTGTTCATAACGCTTTTCACATATCCATGTTACGTAAATATGTGAAAGACCCGAACCATATTATTGAGTTAGAACCGAACGAAATAGCGGAAGATTTGACGTATGAAGAGGTTCTGCTCAAATTTTGGATAAGAAAGAACATATTCTACGCCTCAAGGTTATACCTCAAGTCAAAGTTTTGTGGAGGAACCACGATGTTGAGAAATGACTTGGGAGTTAGAATCAAATGAAATCAAGGTATCCTTACCTCTTCAACATACCGTATCGTACCCTAATTTCGAAATAAATTTCATAAGAAGGGAGGTTGTAAGACCCCAAACTTTTATAAATAAAGATGAATTTTCTATAAATATTATTTTTGAATATTATGGAATAATTTGATATAATGTTATAGTTGTGGGTAATATTTATAAATTTTGCAAAAGTATGCAAGTGGTTATATTATATTCGATTGGTCCGGGAATATTCGGTTTAGCAGGGAATATTCGCATACAACTACTCAATCATTGGTGGACCCAATGTAATTATCATTCGGATTGAGAAAACGACAAAAAATATTTTATTGAAATAACGGCGGAAGTTTTTGAATTGATAATCGTTGAACTACCTCGGTAGTAAAAGTACATGATATACATGTGGTTGCATAAGTAGTAATACGGTATTGATTATCGATGCTTATGTGAGAAGTCACTCGGTTTGATTCCATTATTGTCATGAATTATTATAGCGATAATGACTTTTTGTTTTATTCGTATTATTAACGTAATAAAACGTAAAACATCTTTTTATATAAAATGTAATACTTTATTAAAGTTATTTTATAAATAAAATATATTATATTTTATTACGCATAGTGTCATAATAGTGTTTTGCATAGTGTTGTTTTGCATAGTGTTTGCATAGTAAAATGTTTTTATATAAATAGAATATATTATATTTTATTTAAAAGATTTTGCTTTAAATATGGGATCGCCGATTAAAAGTAAATCAATCTCGACCGCTCATGGATTAGTTACTATGCATTCCATTTTCCTATAAATAAGCTCATTCCTTCATTATTTTCTTTAATTCATTGAAACTCTGAGAGAGAAATTATAGAGAGAGTTTATAGAGAGAAAGTTATAGAAAGAAGAAGAGTATCTCGCTACTTCACTACTTCTATATTCAGGTTCTTTTACGGTGAAGGGTGTTATTCTTTCTTCTTGAAGAGAACTTCATTATTCCATTCACTATTATTACATTGGAATAACTTTGTAAAAGTGGCATACCCTATACATAAACTCAGATCATGGCAGATACCCTATACTTGGTGAAATCCTTATGTTATTCCATTGCTTATTATTCATTGGAATAACTTTGTATACGTGAGTTTACCTATATTTGGTGACATTCTTCTATTATTCATTGGAACATCCCGTCTGTGTGTTTTACAGGACACGGTTAAAAATCTTTTATTATTATTCTGCTGGAACATCCCGTCTGCATGTGTTTTACAGGACTGGTTCCGCTCTTTATCATTCGCTGAATATCCTATCTCGTGTGTTTTACACCGGATCCGGGTTCCATCTTTATTATTACATTGGAACATCCTCGCTTGGTGTGAATTTCACCGACCGGTTCCATTATTATTATATCGTTGAATAACTCTGCCTCATGCAAGCACCGCATGCATGGTGATTTCTTTTGTTATTCCATTCTTTATTATACCCGGATGGTTAAAACTTTGACTTCTATACTCCATGAAATTAGTAGAATATCCTCGATATTTCAAGGCGTTTCATCCAAAGATCTTTTCATGGAAATATTCTTCCGATCATTCTTGAATTTTACTCTACAAAGCAAAAAGATCATGTTGACAATTTGGACGTAATAATAATTCTGGATAAAATAATTCTTGAACTTGTTTTATTGAATTCTTATATCATTGTCATCATCCTCATGTTTATATTTTTTAAAGTCATCTGTGGCCCTGTAGTAAGCATGGATGGACTTGGTATGATTATGACTGTGGATTATTCTTGTAATCATGACCGTAATGTTACAAATGATGTGGTAAAAATCCTCGTGGTAGTAGTGCATTGATGGACGTTGTTGGCATGATCATGACCATTAATGAATACACAACTATTCTTGGCCCCGTAGTGCGTGAATAATTGTGGTCGTGATACTAAAGAATATCCTCGGCAGTAGTGCGAGGGGTGATTCGATGATGTGGATTATTTATTAAAGTCGAGTCTCATTTATAACAAATGATGAAAAACCTTTAAATCATAAAAGATAGTAGATTTTATTTTCTACTTGACTCTTTAATGGATCAGTATATTCACTGCAGCTTAAACCTGGTTGTCTATCAGTATTTTATCGGGTTTAACATTGTTGAAGACTATTGATAATTTATTCGCATTATCTTAGTCATAATATTTCTTCTTCGGGCTAGTTGAGCTCACCCTTTCTTTCACTATTCTCTTAAGGAAATGAGAATATATTTGGGACGAGTCGGGAAAACGAGTGATGGTCACGAAGATAGCATTAGTAGTCCTCTCACTATTCGTGAAATAGTGTGATAATAATTGTATTGAGGACTTTTTGTTTGAGTTTGTATAATATCTAGTAGACGATATTTGTATTTAAACTCACAGTTTATGTCGATATTGTACAAGACAGTTATGTTAATAAGTTGTATTTAAATTGCATACCATGTAAGTGGCACCCAAGATGGGTGATGTATACCTAATTTTGGGGCGCCACACCGGTGACTTCTTTTGTTATTCCATTCTTTATTATACTCGCTTGGTTAAAGTTTTGACTTCTATACTCCATGAAATTAGTGGAATATCCTTGATATTTGCGCTTCATCCAGTATCTTTTCATGAAAATATTCTTCTGAGCATTCTTAAATTTTACTCTACAAAGAAGTATCATGTTGACAATTTGGACGTTATTAGTTCCTAGATAAATTAATTCTTGAACTTGTTTTATTGAATTCTTATATCATTATCATCATCCTCATGCTTATAGTTTTATGTTGAAAGTCATCTATAATTGAAAGTGCATAGATAGACTTGGTATGATTATAATGAGGATTATTGGTATAATCATGATCGTAATGTTATAAATGATGTGGAAAAAGTCCTCGTTGGCTCGTAGTGCATTGATGGACTATTTTGGTATGATTATGACTATGGATTCTCTTCACCAAGAAGTGCAAAGATGAATTATTTTATGGCATGATCGTAACCATTGATGAATACACGAATATCCTTAACCCGTAGTGCATGGATAATTTATGGTCACGATACTAATGAATATCCTTGGTCAGAACGTAGTCTTGAGGGATGATGTGGTTTATTTATTAAGTTGAGTCTTAGCGATAAAAGTGATGAAAACCTTTTAAATCATAAAAGATAGTAGATTTTATTCTCTACTTGACTCTTTTAATGGATTGCTTATTCCGCTGTAGTTAAACTTGATGTTTGTTATATTGTATCAGTTTAACACTGTTGAAGGCTAACGATAATTCATTCTGCATTATCTTAATCATAATATTTCTTACTAGGATAGTTGAGCTCACCCTTTTACTTTCATTGTTCTCGTCAGGAAATGAGAACGTTGCAGGGACTAGTCGGGGAACGGAGTGACGGTCCAGATGATAGCATTAGTAGTCCTCACTATTCTATGAAATAGTGTGATAATAAATGTATTGAGGACTTATTTTGAGTTTGAATACTGTCTAGAAGACAATATTTGTATTAAAACTCACAGCTCATGTTGTATATTTAAGATTGTATTTGTATTCTGTACCATGTATTTGTATCTTTTGTATTTGTATAAATGTACCATGTTGCATTCCTCGCTCCAACCGAATTTTGTTTCTTTTCGAGTTAATCGAAAGTTAATGGAGTAGCGATTCGAGAAAATCCTTTCACAAATCTCTGATAATAACCAGCTAAGCCCATAAATTTACGTACTTTGGTCACAGACTTAGGTTGCTCCCAACTTTATATTGCTTTAATCTTCGCTGGGTAAACAGATCTTCTGTTATTTGATATCACGTGCCCAAGGAATGCTACTTCCTCAAGCCAAACTCTCGCATTTCTTCAACTTAGCATATAACTTGTTTTTCACGAAGCTTTTGGAGTATCACCTCAAGAGTTGCTCATAATCTTCACGATTTTTGGAGTATATGAGGATGTCATGAATAAAGACAACCACAAAATGATCCAAATATTCATTGAATACTCGGTTCATCATATCCATGGAAGCAGCAGGAGCATTGGTCAATCCGAAAGACATGACTAGGAATTCATAATGCCCGTACCGAGTTCTAAAAGCAATCTTTGGAATGTCATCAGTTTTAATCTTTAGCTGATGATATTCGAAACGAAGATCGATCTTTGAAAAGAATTTGGCACCTTGCAACTAGTCAAATAGGTCATCAATGCGAGGTAACAGGTACCTATTTTTGATGGTGATATAATTCAACTCCCGATAATCAATGCAAAGTCGCATACTTCCATCTTTCTTCTTTTCGAATAAAACAGGAGCACCTTAAAGAGACGTATTAGGACTAATGAAACCGATTTCTAACAATTCCTACAATTAGGTTTTTAGCTCTTGAAGTTTAATAGAGCCATTCGATAAGGGGTTGTTGAAATGGGTTTTGTCATAGGGTTCAAGGTCAATACAAAATTCGATAAGCAAGTAATTTTTCTCGAGTCCAAGTAACCAAGTCAGCATTAGTCAGTAACCAATTCAGCATTAGTAAGTAACCAAGTCAGCATTAGTCATTAACCAAGTCATCATTTTTCAATAACCAAGTCAGCATTAGTCAGTAATATTATGTAGTAACCATTATAATTTTACACAGTAACCAAGTCATCATTTTTCAATAACCAAGTCAGCATTAGTCAGTAATATTATGCAGTAACCATTATAATTTTACACAGTAACCAAGTTAGCATTAGTCAGTAACCATTATAATGTTACATAGTAACCAAGTCAGCATTAGTCAGTAACCAATATAATGTTACACAGTAACCAAGTCAGCATTAGTCAGTAATATTATGCAGTAACCAAGACAACATTAGACAGTATAATGTTACATAGTAACCAAGACAACATTAGACAGTAACCAATGTATTTAATAAGTAACCATTAATATAAAAAAAAAATCAGTTGAACTCATTTAAAAATTATAAAGCAATCAAATAAACATTATTCAACAAACAAATTTATAATAAATAAAGAACCAATTTATATCTATTTAGTAACCATAATATAAAACATATTTTCAAATGCATTTTGCAATAAAAACATTCAAGATTCTTACTTTGTGACCATTTTCAGTGCGAAAAACTTAAGAAAGGTAACCAATATAAGAATTCGTAGTAAGCATAGGTAACTATATGCATATAAATTTTAAACTCACATACCTTAGTATTCAAATTTGTATCGAAGTTGCTGTTGATCTTGTATTTAACAATCACTGCAGTACGTAAGTTTTAGTTCTTGAACTTGAAGTTCTTTGTTGATTTTGTATGCTATTTTTCGATCTCGTACGTGTCGCCGAGACAAAAGGTTTCGTCTTCTCTGATCTCAGAGTTGTGTCGCGACAGAAGATTTTATTTTCTCCGATAGATTTGTCGTTGTTCCTATGACTCCCCCAAATCCAGGTCCTTTTGAACCTCGGATTCGGTCCGCCACGATACTAATATCGTCTATCTATTTATATCATTTATTTATAACTTAATTAATATCACTTTACTTATTAAAATTTAGAATATAAATTCTTTCCATTTTCAGGATCTATGTAATGACCCCAAACTATTATAAGTTTCAAATATTGGTCATTTACCATTCCTGCCTTACATCATATTCGATGTTATAAAAATATGCAGAATAATTTAAACTTTTTCAATCTCCTATGAAAAATAATCTTTTATTGATTTCTTAACTTGAATCAATTACAAATCCCTGAATCAAATTATGTTATGATTCCCTCTATTCGAATTACTGTATAACTATTTACATTTCCATTCGAATTTCTCTATGTATCACATAATACAACTTTACAACGCAACATGTATTATACCTCGTAAACTACTATCTTGTACGACTCCTAGAACATAAACATGGTTCAAGAGAATCTATTTAAATAATAATTCAATCTCCTTCGATACTATTGAACTTTATTAATCAAGTAACACGTAACTTTACCGTATATCCTTAACTTGCAAAAGTGGTTATTTGCAAGGTTGAGCTCGACAGCCCATCAATTCTAACAGTTTTCATGCAGCACGTAGCATATAATAACATACACAGTTCATGCATTCATAGTCAATCAATATTTACTACGCATGTTACTTCTCATATAACAAGCATATAAGTTTATATCACAAGCATATCATCAAAGATCAACTTTCACATTTCATACCTATCTCATATGCATTTCATATATATACATCAACATTTGCATAACATAATATAACTCAACTAATGCTTATGGAATTCATATATCAAATAGAATTGAAAGACTTCTTATTCGATTCAGTAGTTTATCAACTACAACTCAACTACTTAAAGTTTATCTGCACTTCGTGTATTCCTACACAGTTATATAATCATGGATTCATATCCATCAGTCACATATTCATACATTCTCAATGTAATAATAATGTTACATTATTTCCTAACTATGTTCGTAAAACCTACAGTTCACTTTCTCATCATCCTCTTAGAATAGCTAGGTATGTATAGGTATACCTTAACCACTCGTACTTGACATCAACATTCATATATATCTACCACACACTTGACTCGCTGTGTGTTTGACACATTTAAAACTCATATAGGTAAGTTCAACCGTACACAAACGTCTAACTTAGTTGTAACTTTATACAACATCACCTATATAGCACAAATCAGATTATAAGACATCATTCATTCAAACAACGTATCATTGCTTTATCTCATGTAAATATTCCTTTGGACTTAACATTCGAAAGTCATGATTAACATTCATCTTTATCCTATAGCATGCTTCTTAACACATTACATACCGTACTGATCATATATAGTAATTATACAAGCATGCTTCAAACAACAGATCAACATCAGAACCTATTCTAGACTACAGAATGGCGCAATTGTGTACATGTCTAAGCTTAGGGATCTACAAGTGTTACTACCGTCCTCGCTGCATCAAGGTTAAGCTTTGCACTCCTGGTTTCAGTCCAAACTTTAACACACTTAGACACTTACACTTCTCATGCATACACACAAAAGGTCTTTACATACTTGTATGACCACTTCAAGATCAACCTTATATGTTAGGGATTTTAGTTTAGGATTTTCACGAAATCAAAGCCAAATAGGGCCATGTAATCTCTAGGTGCACTAGTTAGCCTTATGATCACATAAAGAGGTCACATAATCTGTACTACACATGCTCATTCATATTCATATCTTTTACTCATAGCTAGCATTGTTTAACACTTTAAAACATCCTTTAACCTCATGCTTGGTTTACTTCCATTATGTTTAACATATAAGACTTATGTTTAGAGACATAATGAAACATAACGTGGCATCTCAAGCCTTTAGAATCTAAATAACTATATATAATGCAACTTAAGTTCGAAAACATGCTCGAGGTTGCCTTTGAAATCATTTTATCATAAATGATGCAATATAGCATATATAAATCATATCTAGGGATCTTATAGACATAAAATGACATATTAATCCTTTAGAATCTAGATATCTATGTGATGTGATGCAACTAAATTTTGAAAATCTGTTCAAGTTGGCTTTTGAAACCACTTTAAACTTGAACAATGCTATTCAACACATACAAGGAAACTTTAAGGCTCTATTCATATGTAGTCAAGTCTTGTTAACATGCTCGCAAGATCAGAATGTATAGCAAGTAGTATTTATGCACCTTAGTTCTTTTATACCAAGTTTTCTTAAAAACTTCTTTCACACAAGGTCTAACGAGTTCGATTATGAACAAAGGAACTATGTACACTAAGCATGCACATTTATGTGTAAAATCAGTCATGTGTATAGACCACTAAGCTCAAAATTTACAGAACATGAACTTTAACAATGTTTATTTTTAAAACATAAAGTCTATGTTAAAGATCTTCTACCAAATCATGCTAATCTTAGTAAAACATGTTCACCTTAGGTTATTATACTTATATATACATGTTACACATGCTTGCATGTTAGCCTAAGCCATAATAATTGATCACACATAGCAGATTCTTAAAACAGAAAGCTCAACTGATCTTAGAGGCCAGAGAAGCTACGCTGCGCCTTAGTTCAATTATGGTGCAGCTGTGCCATGTCTGTTTCAGGAGCAGAAGCAGACTTTGTTTTACAGAGTCTTAGCCAACTTGATTTCCAACGATTTAAACTTGTTCCAACTATCATAAAAGAGTTCATACTTGATATTAAACTTCTTAAACACCTTATAACATGCTAAATAATCTTAATTATCATATCAATTCATGAAATTCCAAGAATTAAACAAGACCCATTTCAAGAACTTATACCTTCTTAAGCTTGAATTTGACTCCTCACCCAATGAATATGCTTCTACAATTGCTCAACCACTTAAAGCTCTCAAACTTAGACAATTACCAACCACAAAAAACCTGAAAACAAGCTTCTATTTATAAAGGAAATTTGGACTAGACAATGGCATTACACAAGATTGGAGTCCAGCATGGTAAAGGACGAAACAAAGGTTCATAAGGAGTTGTTCAACAACTCTATACCAGCCACCTTGCTAGCCATGATCACCTATTCCATAGCCATTTTGAAGTTACGTAACTTAGCTTCTAAGTCAATGTTCATGTACCTTTGTGCCACTCAATTTGGGACAAGAGCAAATATCTCAAAGATTTGGGCATGTAAGGCTTGGTTTGGTTCTTTTAATCCCCATAATGTAATATTAAGCTACAATTATTACCATATTAGGAATTTAAAGATAAGTTTTATACTCATATCATATAACCCATGTACATTAAATACATGCAATAAAACAACGCAGTTAGGCATTATTGTTCAGGTAGTTCCATAATTATCTCTACCACTGATAAGTAGGTTTTATATCTACTTATCCGGTATCTGTTACTTGAAATAGTTGCTTATATTCATGTTCTTAGTTATTTTTCATACATTTTATGTTATTTTGTAGGCTATGACATGACATTGGCATGAAGAAGCAAGGGAAAGCAATTTGGACATCTTTTGGACTAAAATACGCAAGCAAGTGCAAGAAGGGAATATTGAAGGACTTTTAACATCAAGTTAGATGCATGTTCTTGGCTTGGAACTTGGATTTTATGGTAGCTCTACTTCTTAGCTTTCCGGAACATCTTGAATCATCCCAATCGGAGTTCGGATGTGAGAGTTATGGCCTTTTTATCAACGAAGATCAAAGCTAAGAGTTGTCATATTTGCCATTTGCATAACATCTACTTCAAGACCGATTTCTGCCTTGATCCAGTCTGAATCTATCAAATCTCAAAGATTAAAAGTTGTAGATCTCATCGTTATCTTCGATTTGATAGGTGGCAGGCCCCGTAACTCTAAGCGGATCAAAAGTTATACCTGTTTTACCAAAGGACGTCGCAAATAGAAATGTGGAGTGGCGCGAATGCGCTACGCCTAGCTGTTGGCAGCTGGCCACCAGAGTTTCGACCTCAGTGGCCGATCGCGCCAGTAATGGCCCAGATTGGTGCTGACTGCGCTAGGCGGCGGGAAAGGAGTGAAAATGGGTTATTTGGTGTCCTAATTGAGCTAGAATAGGATTCTTAGTTGCCTAACTTGTTAGGGTGTCCATTAGAACTCAAAATACTTGAGTTTAACTTGGATTGGGAGGCTAATTCTATGAATTTATAAAATCCCTCTTGGGATAGATTTCAATAATCAAATTCTTTACTTTCTTTCATAGATTAGGAACCCTAGATTAGATTAGAATTGAAGATTGAAGCTATTGATTATCATTGGAGAATCAAATTGGAAGCAAGAGAATGCAGATTTGTTTATCTCAATTCTTATTTCTTTTCTTATTTATTTGTATCTTTTTAATGCTTAATCAATTGTGGATGATGGATTCTAGTTTATTTATGAATTTAACTCTATTTTGAGATTACTATGGATTTTATTGTTTAGTTTACTTTGATATGCTTCTTTGTTAGTCTTATTTGCTATATTTGGATTGTCTATTATGGTTTGGACTTAATTGCTTAATTGCCTAGCTAACAATTACCGTGATAATCTATATGAACTCGAGAGATGAAGTATAAATTTAGGTCTGATCATGATAGCATGTGTTTGTGATTTCTGCATGGATGAAATTCATGATTCGTGTTTAGGATAGAGATATGCCTTTACTCCATATGTAGTCTAATAAGAACTTGAACTTAAACCCTTTTTAATTGTAATTCACATAGAGATATAGTGGGTTAGTTAATTAGGGTGTTCAAATTGATTCTATCATCTGTGGATTTGATTTGTTATGAGTATGGTGTATTGAGAGATGACTATATTTCACTTTCGTGTTCTTGATTAACAACCCAATATAAATAATTTGGCTTAACAGGAAGTGTGTTGATTTAAATGTAACAATAAGTGAAATTGTAATCTCAAGTCTTCAATAACTTGTTTCATTCTAGGAATAGTTAGTAATAATTTATTTAATTATTTTAAATTAAATTATTAAATCATTTGTTTAAATAAGATTAAGTTGGTTACGGGTTAGTACTTGGTGATTTTTATTAAATAATTCTCTGTGGGAACGATACTTAACTTATCACTTTATTACTTGTTGACCACGTATACTTGCGTGTTGTGCGTAATTAGATTTTACCCAACAAGTTTTTGGCAATGAACAAGAGCATATGGCCATTGATACACAAAGTCATCCATAATACCTGAAAAGAGAGAAATATAGGAAGAGAATTAAAAATAAAAATATTTATTTAATATTAATTACGCATTAAAAACTTGAATATTAATGTTTATTTAAAACATTGAATTCCTTTCTCGATTCTAGAATACCCATATAATTAATCATTTATGCATTACAACTTCATATGATACCATGGTGCTACTAGGTACCTTATTTCATTTCAATACACTCCTATCATATGGTTTTATTTATGTCACACATATAACATTAATATCCCAATTCATTCTACGAGAGAAAGTAGCTAACTCAATTGATCATCGGAATGCAATTGATTTTATCATTGGGACGGTAATTGCTACCGAACCCTCGATAAATGTCAAGACTGGTTTAGCTTCAAGCCAGTGTCGACCTTTATTGTCAAACTCGTTTAAATGACATGTATTACTGCCCACATGAGTGATATTGCAAATCTAAGGGTGTATTCATTCCTTATGTGAAATCATATAATCATACCCGATTAATCTTCCTAATTCTCTTTTAACTTACTTAATGAATTTTCTCATTTCACATTATATTACACAAGGCATAATTATGTGAACATAGTAATTAATAGTTAAATATATTGGTCCCCTTCTTTTATTAGACACTTATTATCCATAACAAATCTCATCTATCACATCTTTTCATATATTATTACACTATGTAATATGTGACGCCCCCAAAATAGGTATACATCACCCATCTTGAGTCGCATAATATATGGTATAAAATTCAAATACAACTTAATAATACAAATCTGTCGTAAAATACTTATAAAACATAAACCGAGAGTTTTAATAAGAATATTGTCTTCTAGACAGTATTCAAACTCAAATGGAGTCCTCGTTACAATTATTATCACATTATTCTGTAAAATAGTGAGGACTACTAAAGCCACTTATCCTGGACCATCACTCCATTTCCCGACTCGTCCCAGCTATATTCTCATTTCCTGAAGAGAACAATGAAAGAAAAGGGTGAGCTCAACTAGCCCAGTAAGAAATATTATGACTAAGATAATGCATAATAAATTATCCTTAGCCTTCAATAGTATAACAACCGATAGGATACAATAGACAACAAGTTTTAGATCAACAATCGCAATGAAATAAGCAATCCATTAGAAGAGTCAAGTAGAACATAAAATCTACTATCTTCTATGATTTAAAAGTTTTTCATCAACTTTATCACGAGACTCAACTTAATAAATAAAATCGAATCATCCCGCACTACTACCAAGGATATTCATGTAATCATCAATGGCCATGATTATATCTAAGAATAATCCTCGGTCATAATCATACCAACAACCGGCCCATCAATGAACTATGTGCCAATGAGGACTTTTACCACATCATTCGTTATATTACTTGGCCATGATTATACCGAATAATCCTCGATCATAATCATACTAAGTCCATCTACGCACGTAAGCCAAAGATGACTTTCATCATAATATAAGTATGAGGATGATGACAATAACATAACAATTTAATAAAACAAGTTCAAGGATAAATTTTAAAGATTTATAATTTAATTTATCCGTAATTCAATAACGCTCAAATTGTGAACATTATACGCTTTCAGGAGTAAAATTCAAGAATGCTCAGAAGAATATTTCCGTGAAAAGATAATGGATGAAGATTAAATATCAAGGATATTCTACTAATTTCATAGAGTATAGAAGCCAAACTTTAACCAACTGAGTATAATAGAATATATGAAACTACAAATGGATTTTCACCCGTCATACGATAATTCACATAGAGATATCATTTCCACAATTTAATAAGGAATGAATATGAAGGGTCATTCACCATGTATGCGATAGTCCGCATAGATAGGTTATTCCAACAGAATAATAAAGAATGGAATAAGAGAAGAATTCACCATGCATGCGGTAGTTCGCGTAGATAGGTTATTCCAATAGAATAATAAAGAATGGAATAATAGAAGAATTCACCATGCGCCAGAGTCCAGTAGTAGTCCACGTGAAGAATAATAAAAGAATTCAGTTATTATTCCAATGAATAATAAAGAATGGAATAATGAAGAATTCACCATGCATGCTAGTAGTCCACAGAGAAGTTATTCCAATGTAATAATAAAGAATGGAATAACAACCTTACGAGTATTGAAAGAAAATAACTCTCTTCATGAATACGAAAGAAATAATACCCCTTACCTTAGAAGAAAACTGGATACTAGAATAGTGAGGTAGCAGACTTCTCTTCTTCTTTCTCTCTATAATTTATCTATAATAATTGCACTTGTGAGACTTAGTGAATTGGTAAGAAATAAAGGAAGAATGAGCTTCTATTTATAGAAAAATATAGTTTCAATAATTGCACATTTTGGGGCTTGAAATATTATAGTATAATACCTTCCTCTTTTTCTTCATTTTTAATTTAGTCCTGCAAGTATTATCAAACTTGCACCACCTCTCCTAATAGTAAATCATGTGAATTAATAGTTCATTCACGTGACTCAATAGTATAATAATGTGAAAAAACTAATTACAGTATAGTACCTTCATCTATACCTCCATCTTTAATTTAGTCATGCAAGTATTATCAATCTTGCACCAACTCCCCTAATAGTAAATCATGTGAATCAATAGTACACACATGTGAAAACATAGTTATAAGTATGTGAATTAATAGTAATTAATTGCTTATTTATCCGATTAATTACCCGATTGGTCAATATAACCTCCAAACATCAATTATTATCGGAATAGATGTCAATTTCCGCTAACACTGATAATCCTAACATAATGGAACTATCAATTTCATCTTTAATCAACACGAACTTATTCATCATCAATATTATAACTCATAATATTTAACAACCAGTCATTCCTGTGAAAGAGGGGCTTTTCGATAAGGATTTCTCCCTATCATGGCGCAATTAGATTATCTAACCTCTCCTCGATAGTAACTTCTAAACATCATCAATATTGCAATTAATAATAAGAATAACTTTGTCGTCTCAATTATTAATTTAATAATATATCATATTATGCAGATGATATTATGACAAATAATTGAATCAATAATATGAGAGATATGATGCAGCAATTACTATAGCGATAATTGAGTATAACTGAGTGACTTCTTACGTAAGCATTAATAATCAATATCGTGTGCTACTATGCAACCACGCGTATTATTGTACTTTTACTACCGGGTAGTTCAACAGTTTTAACGGTAACACTTTCGCCATTATTTTTATAAAATGATAATTCTGTAGTTTTCTTACTACGATAATACTTTCGTTGTGGGGTCCACTAATGATTGTGCCGTCGTATAAATATTCCCCAACAAAAAGAATATTCCCTGACCAAACAAATATTTTATAACAACTTGCTTACTTTGCAAAAAATTTCACATATCACCCTTAACTTTAACCTTTTATCAATTTAACCATTTACAAAATAAAATAATAATTATAAGAAAATTGAATACTTTTATTTCATAAATTTTGGGGTCTTACAATCTCCCCTCCTTATGAAATTTTGCCTTCAAAATTTACGTACGTACCTGGTATGCCGAAGAGGTGAGGATACCTTGACTTCATTTCATATTCCAACTCTTGAGGTATAACCTTTGAGTGTTGAATATGATCCTTCTTATCCAAAATCTTAACATATATCTCCTCATACGTTAAATCTTCTGCTATCTCGTCTAGTTCTAATTTAATAATGTGGTTCAGGTCGTCCACATATTTACGTAACATCGATACGTGAAAAACGTTATGAACACGCGATATACTTGGCAATAAAGCGAGTCTATAAGCCACAGTTCCTACTCGATCAAGGATTTCAAATGTACCAATTAAATCATGGGTTGAGATTTCTTCTCTTCATCAATTCTTGCTTCTAGAATAATGCCCTCTTGAACCTTCTTCTTCACATTTATCAGCTCTGAGTATTTAGTTTGAGCGGCTATAACTTTATCAATTAAAGTCTATTCTAATCATATATTTGTTATCTTCACGTGGGTCCCTAGAGTCTTTAACTCTATCGTCATCATTTGTAAGTTATACGAAATGGGTTTTTTTTTGTTAAAAACATCGCACTCGTAAACACATACGATCTTCTACTCAACGCGTCAGCTACCACGTTCGCTCTTCCACAATGATATTGAATGGTATAGTCGTAGTCTTCAACAGCTCGAGCCAACATCTTTGGCGCATGTTATGTTCATTTTGGGTGAAGAAATACTTGAGGGTTTTAGAAATGAGTTTTGTACTGGGGTCAATATAAAATTCGATTTCATGCTCTAGGGTTAGGCTAAGAAGTCTTCAAGAATATGCCAGAAAATTTATTAACAATAGAAATATCATTTAAAACTGTGACTCTCGTCCCAAGACTTGGATAACACGTCACATTGATACCTATCAACTTGCCATCATCATTCATGGTGTCCCCTACGAATAGTCTGGCTTCGGTGTATTCCAAGACTTGGAAGTCACCAGCGAAAGGCTCGGGGATCCTTACTTATGGCTTGGTATAACAGTGATTGACTTTAGGGTTTGGTTGCTTGAATTCGCATAATAGGTTGGTTATGAATATGAAAGCTAACAACCTTATTTAAAAGCTTGATGAGTAGTTAACCAATCGATTCCTAAAATCACATCAAAGGCAAGTATTTTCAAAGAGATAAGATCGACATGTAACGTGAAAGTGTCGATTTGAATTAAACAAGATTTATAAACAGTGGATATAACGAAGGGTTTCTCCTAAAGAGTTTTAACAGATAAGTCAAAGTCTAATTTCTCAAGAGCCAAGTTCAAACGTTGAACACAACTAGGTGAAATACAAGAGTGGGTAGAACTGGTATCGAATAAGGTATAGACTTTGCAAGAGTTTATGATTAACTTCCCGTGATAACTTCGTTCGGGTTCCTTAATAAACGCTCTCACTTAAACTACCAAATTTGACTTGTCTGGGACATCCTTTGGCGTCACCATCCCAATTGGACTTAACTTTGCTATAGAGTACATTCCACCCTTAATTGCTTTCGTCATATTCCTGATCCATGATTCGAATCATTACTCTCCGATCCATATCGAATTGGGGTTGACCGCTCTGCACATGGTAATTCAGAACTCGATGTTGGATTCTCCCAATTGTTGCCCAAAAAGCGAAATCCATTTCATCTATTTTGACTTTATTGGATCAGACGTCTTTTTCTACAATATCAACGCGTCGTGCGGCTTTTACCCATGCATCATCTATTCTCCTTCGTTCAGTTACTTCTTCTTTTATCTGAACTTTGATTATAGCATTCTCTGATTTTAGCTCTAATATCTTATACTTTACCAAAGAGTGCTTCTGTTCAAGCATCGCACATCGGATAACACAATTTTGAATTGTTGCATCTCTTTGCTCCACGACCGCCTGCCGTTCTTCAGCCTGCTCTTCTAACTCATGAATACGATTTTGTAATTCTAAATTTATATCATAAAATTCTTCTAATAAATTCTCCTTAGGTTCATCTTCTTCCTTTTCTTCCTCACTCCCAGCTGCTACCTCTGCAACTAGCTCGGGTGCAACTATTAGTTCTCCACTCACCACGTAGATATCTCTAATTTCTTCTTCGTCTGACATCACATTAACCTGGTTAGTGATTAAAGGTGTCTCAACGGTCTCATTTACTCCATTGTTAACATTTTCAGCTGCCATTTTCAAACACTGCCATAAAACAAGGGTTAATTAACATATCACATATTATCCCTATACTCTGACCGACCAATTAAATACCAAATAAACTTAGGTAGGTCATACTAGCGAAGAAATTCCCAGTCTCTCCCCTCCTAGTTCTTGTCTCACATCTCAGCCAGGGATCATATCCCTAAGCTTTGATACCAACCCATGACGCCCCAAAACAGTATACATCACCCATCTTGAGTCGCCAAATACACGGTACAAAATTCAAATACAACTTAATAATACAACTGTCGTGTAAAATACGACAAAACATAAACTGAGAGTTTTAATACGAATATTGTCTTCTAGACAGTATTCAAACTCAAATGGAGTCCTCGTTACAATTATTCTCACATTATTCTGTAGAATAGTGAGGACTACTAAAGCCACTTATCCTGGACCATCACTCCATTTCCCGACTCGTCCCAGCTATATTCTCATTTCCTGAAGAGAACAATGAAAGAAAAGGGTGAGCTCAACTAGCCCAGTAAAAAATATTATGACTAAGATAATGCAGAATAAATTATCCTTAGCCTTTAACAGTATAATAAATGATAGGATACAATAGACAACAAGTTTTAGATCAACAACTGCAAAGGAATAAGCAATCCATTAGAAGAGTCAAGTAGAGCATAAAATCTACTATCTTCTATGATTTAAAAAGTTTTTCATCAACTTTATCGTTGAGAGTTAGCTTAATAAATAAAATCGAATCATCCCTGCACCACGACCAAGGATATTCATGTAATCATCAATGGTCATGATTATACCGAATAATCCCTGGTCATAATCATACCAACAACTCTATCTCATCAATAAACTATGTGCCAATGAGGACTTTTACCACATCATTCGTTTACATTACGGCCATGATTATACCGAATAATCCCTCATCATAATCATACCAAGTCCATCTATACACGTAAGCCAAAGATGACTTTCATCACAATATAAGCATGAGGATGTTGACCATGACATAACAATTCAATAAAAGAAGTTCAAGGATAAATTTTAAAGATTTATAATTTAATTTATCCAGAATTCAATAACGTTTAAATTGTCAACATTATACTGCTTTGTGGAGTAAAATTCAAGAATGCTTAGAAGAATATTTCCATGAAAAGATACTGGATGAAGCATAAATATCAAGGATATTCTACTAATTTCATGGAGTATAGAAGCCAAAACTTTAACCAACTGAGTATAATAGAATATATGAAACTGCAAATAATTTTTTACCCGCCATGCGGTAATCCACGTAGACAGATCATTTCCACAATTTAATAAGGAATGAATACGAAGGGTCATTCACCATGCATGCGGTAGTCCGCGTAGACATGTTATTCCAATAGAATAATAAAGAATGGAATAACAGAAGAATTCACCATGCATACTAGTAGTCTCAACAGAGATCAAAGTTATTCCAATGTAATAATAAAGAATGGAAAAATAGAAGAATTCACCATGGATGCGGTAGTCCGCGTAGACAGGTTATTCCAACATAATAATAAAGAATGGAATAACAAAAGAATTCACCAAGCATCATGAATAATGAGTCGGCGTAGATAAAGTTATTCTAATGTAATAATAAAGAATGGATAACAACCCTTACGAGTATTTAAAGAAAATAACTCTCTTCATGAATACAAAAGAAATAATACCTCTTACCTTAGAAGAAAACTGGATACTGGAATAGTGAGGTAGTAGACTTCTCTTATTCTTTCTCTCTATAATTTCTCTCTAATAATTGCTCTTGTAAGACTTAGTGAATTGGTGAGAAATAAAGAAAGAATGAGCTTCTATTTATAGGAAATTATAGTTTTAATAATTGCACATTTTGGGGCTCGAAATATTACAGTATAGTACCTTCCTCTTTTTTTCATTTTTAATTTAGTCCTGTAAGTATTATCAAACTTGCACCACCTCTCCTAATAGTAAATCATGTGAATTAATAGTTCATTCATGTGACTCAATAGTATAATAATGTGAAAACACTAATTACAGTATAATACCTTCATTTATACCTCCATTTTTAATTTAGTCATGCAAGTATTACCAATCTTGCACCAACTCCCCTAATAGTAAATCATGTGAATCAATAGTACACACATGTGAACACATAGTTATAAGCATGTGAATTAATAGCAATTAATTGCTCATTTATCCGATTAATTACCCGATTGATCAATATAACCTCTAGACATCAATTATTATCGGAATAGATATCGATTTCCACTAAAATTGATAATCCTAACATAATGGAACTATCAATTTCATCTTTAATCAACACGAACTTATTCATCATTAATATTATAAATCATAATATTTAACAACCAGGTCATTTCCAGGAAAGAGGGGGCTTTCCAATAAGGATTTCTCCTTATTGGCGCGCAATTAGATTATCTAACCTCTCCTTGACAAAACTTCTAGACATTGTCAATATTGTAATTAATAATATGAATAACTTTATCGTCTTAATTATTGATTTAATAATATATCATATTATGCAGATGATACTGTGACAATAATTGAATTAATAATATGAGAGATATGATGCAGCAATTACTGTAGTGATAATTGAGTATAATTGAGTGACTTCTTACGTAAGCATCAATAATAAATACCGTGTGCTACTATGCAACCACGCGTATGATTGTACTTTTACTACCGGGTAGTTCAACAGTTTTAACGGTAACACTTTTGCCGTTATTTTTATAAAATGATAATTCTGTCGTTTTCTTACTACGATAATACTTTCGTTTTGGGGTCTGCCAATGATTGTGCCGTCTTACGGATATTCCCCGACCAAACGAATATTTTATAACAACTTGCTTACTTTGCAAAAAATTTCACATATCACCCTTATCTTTAACCTTTTATCAATTTAACCATTTACGAAATAAAATAATAATTATAAGAAAATTGAATACTTTCATTTCATAAAATTCGGGGTCTTACATAATATATTTCAAATTCCTTTTTAATTTACATAGTCATTCCATTTTCTTTATGTTAACACATATTAATTAACCATCCTATGTAAGTGAATTAACTCTTTCGATTCAATTTAATATTATGCCACTACTACGCAAAGCTCTAAAATGTTTTATTCTATAATATAACTTGATTAACCAACATTCATTCTTGGTTAATAAACTTCCATAATAAATATTTATTCCATTCACGCTTGGCTATCCTAATCCATTCATGGATAACTAAATTACCATTTATGAACTTTATATGAGTCCCTAGTACCCATTTCTTCAATTTTTAAATTCCACAAACTTATTCAGAACTTCCTACAGACCGGCGTAGCTGGGCCATACCAAATTCAGAGGCAGACAAGTTCTGCATTAGCAGAACTGAAACCTTACGCTTGCTTCTAAATATTTTACACATCCTCCTTGAGTGTTAACTCGTCTAACATCAATTTGGTTTCACATCATCGATTACTATTTTCCTTAACAATTTAAGGATCACACTTAGAATTTTAAAACTCTATTTCCCTTATTAGTTTAACCAACTATACATATCCTTTACGGTTTTATACCACCAATAACACGAAACTCGAATATAACACATACGTACATTCCTTTAATCTTCACTTCTTGCCGTGTATCAATTTACTTAATAATTCTCTAACCACCTTAAAGGTATATCGATTTTTTTCTCTCGTCAATAACGTGCATATATATAAGTCTAAACCTAACACCCATTGAGTCTTTAATAGTATTCAATATAGTACACTGAGTGGTTTCCCACAAACAACCAACAAATTAGTTTCTGTCTCGTCTACACTGTTTTCACAGTGAGTTAGATCGGTTACCAATTTGTATATACCTCCGCTCTCTGAAGGAATCGTTTAGCCCAACTCCTATACATCAATCATTAAAGAGTACGATTGCACTACCTTAGACTTGATACTCATATACTCAAAAAATTGGTGATTATCAAAGATATTTTAATGTCACCAACTTACTATTATAAAATAATTTTACATAAATTATTTAATATCAATAGATAAATTTTATCCATCTTCATATTAATTCATTTCTATAATTTATAACAAATATATAATAACGATATATATATTTATTAAACACAACCACACTTATTACATAGTGCATAATTTCCTATGTAACACAATACCACATACCACGTAAAACATTATATATTTTTATTTGAACCCTTCACATGCCTTAAGAATTTTATCTACTAAATTCTTATTTTAATATTTTCTAAAAATTCGGGTTCTTACATCCTCTCCCCCTTATAAGAATTTCGTCCTCGGAATCACCGAAACCTCCTTTACTCGGTGTTATTTCGAATTTTACATATTCTTTTGAATAACTTTATCCATTCTCTTTACGAAAGTTTCATTATCACTTGCTCACTTGCATTCTACCACATTCTACTTTTTAAGGAACATTCTACTCTGTACATTCATCACACAGAAGATTTAGAGTCTTCCACAATTTTTCAATAATCGAGAAGTAGTATGAATAACTCAGATTCTAAATTATGCTAAGGGGTCACAAGATCGTGAACTCTTCTCTAGGTTTACTAGTGCTTCAACAAAATCCTTCACACTGCAAACCAGAGTGTTTATCAATAATAAAGACTAAAAACACCCTCCACACGTAAACTAGGTGGCCAGCCTATTGTACCACTACGTTGGGCCGCAACGTAGTGTTTTGTAACTACTACATGCGTTACGCTCGGAACCATTGTCCCCGAAAACATGTCCCCTTATAGGGTTGTTCACCTCAGCTTTTCTATGACAACCGAGATATTGTAATTTAATTTTAATAGTTATTGCAATGAATAAATATTTTTCGATGAATTAATTATTAGATTAAATAATTAATTGATGAAGTTGTGGTAGATTAATTTAATTATATGTGTTATATTTATTAAATTAATGTGGAGAATTTTTATTATTCGAAGTATGGGATTATGTGAACTTATTGTATTAAAAGAAATATTTAATAAGCTTAATGTTATTTTAATTATTAATTAGAGATTTAATAATTTGAAATTTAATTATGTGACTATATGAATTAATGAGAGTTTACTATATTTTATTTAAAATTAATTAAATAAGATATTGAATTTATTTTATAATGGATGTGACATTATTTAAACTATATGATAAGGTTTTATTAAATTAAATGGTTTTTGAAACCTTTTCTTGCTAGCCAAACATGGCACTAAGGGAGGTCATGGGCAGTTAACCCATGACTGGGTAACTGACCACCAACGCGTCAGTTTCTTCCTTTATTATTATACGCTTTCTCTTTTTCTATCATTATTTGCCTAAGTCTGGAATAGCTTAACAGAGAGAGACTCAGAGAGAGAATTTGAGAGTTCAGAGATTGTTAAGAGAGGGTGAGAGTTAAGAAGAATTTGAGAAAGGCTTCAATCCTACTAATCTACGCTTGGGTAATCCTTCAACCCAATTCTTTTTACGTCATTTAGTTTTTATAAAATACGGCTCTCAAATTTCTGTAAAATTCTCTATAATTGGAAATTGTAAGGGTTATGGGTATATGTGTGTAAAGATGTTGTTATTATATGTTTTTATATATATTGTATATGATTCCATATCATTCAGTTTCATGAAATTATACAATAAAAGATTTCAGAGTATGTTATATGGCCATATGGCCTTATACGTATATTTTTATATGTCAAACATAAATGGTTTAGCAAAATTCCACTTGTATATGATTATGCATGCTAAAACAAACAAAACGAAATTTGAATGGTTGGATTTGGTTTTATAACAAATCCATGGCATGGAATTTTAGGAATTTATGTTCTTCACTTCAAGAACATAAAGAACAGTACAAATTGCATGATTTAATTCTGTGATTATGTGTTTTAATGGGTTAAAATCACTCTACAAGTGTTGGGTAATGATTATGTATGATTTCTAACATGTGGGTATGTGTAATTTGGTGAAATTAATGATTATGTAGTGTTTATTTCGTTGAATTCTGTGTTCTTCGCGAACTGGAAATTCAGAGTCTTGAGTGTCAGCGCATGGCTACCAATTCCTATTCTTTTCCCAGTCAGCCATTGCCATAGTATCGGTATCAGCAATGCCACTTAGCAGAATGTCCAGAAAATATTTTTCTTAAGTGTTCAAGTATAGAAATGTGATAGCAACTTAATCTAATGATTATAAAAACTCATTAGACATACAATGAGATATTAAAATGAGTTTTTACCAAGTCAAGAAGACATCTATTCGTTAATTGAATCGTTGATTATGTAATTAACTTGTTGTTCGTGTAGTATAATATTATGTGAAAACAAGTATGGTAATTTGACTAAGTATAGTCATGAATTCGGGTTAGACAAAAGAATAAACTTATGATGTTTAGTACGTTATAATTGACTGGTATTGTGAACATGAATGATATGTAGGATTTAAATTAAAGAACGAGTTTTATTAACGTGTAATCTACGCACGAGGCAAGTTTTCTAACCCTACTTGTTATCGTTATATAAGTTGATTAATTCACCTTTCTACATTGAGCAAGTTCTCATTATTATTGATCAAGTATGTATTGTATATCAAAGTTTATTAATCTTTCAAGCATGATGCTGTTATACAATAATTATTCTATTGTATACCTTTACGAGTTCTTATTCAAAGTTAAGTTATCAATTATTGTTAAACCTTGTTAAACTAGCGAACCCTTCATGATTCGACTAGTCCATAGTTGATGAGCGCTCTAAATTTCAGAACACTTGATGAATTATCCAAACCAAACTTCCTTTGGTGCGGACTCGAATGTCAAACTAAGATGAACAACCCTGTAAAGGGGATTACTTATGCGTTAGTGTTAAGATATTGTGCATGTGATGGTACTAAGAAATTTGATCCCCTAAGTACGAGAAGAAGAGTCCATAGTCTTATGACTGTTAAAGGTTTCAAGTAAAAACACTTGACAACCTAGGACATAGTTCAAGGTCTTATGACCCTCAGAAATTCTTTTGATTCTTGTTATTCATTCTTGATTCAAAAGTTGAGCTTTTATATCAGAAGTTGTTAATTTATTTGCATGTTATTATTCATTGTTATATTTTTATACTTGTGGGCAATTGTACTCACTCTTGCGTAATAATAACATTGCAGTTAAGAACGAAAGAGTAGACGAACCTTCCACTAGTAAGGGCAAGGGCAAGATTAACAAGTAATGAAGACTGTTTTGTTATTATGGTTATGTAATGATGATTAGAATTGATGTTACTTAAGACTTATTTGTTTATGTTTTCGTACAGATGTTTTAAGGTTAGAGTAACCTGGGATTTATTTATTAAGCAGTTGATATAACCCCATAAGGGGGATTTATTATTTATTATTCTATGTATTGCATGGTTTGCATTTATTTATGGGTAGATAGATAGATGATGTTGTACAGTGAGCACCAAATCCTATGGAAATGGAAGTACCGGATTTGGGGGTGTCACAGGTTGGTATCAGAGCCGTAGGTTATGAACCTTAGGTGGGGGAAACAACCTTAGGTAGTAGCCTTGTAGGAGATTGAGAACATAGTGATGGTAAACTCTTATCGAGTTCTAAGAAATGAATTTTTGAATTCATTGAAGATAATAAAAGACTTTATGTTCTTATGTGTTAATTATGTGTTCGCTAGCACAGATTAGTAACTAAAACTTAAAATTCTATTATCAGGATGTCGGATTTTGGAGGAGCTAGTCGAGCTGAGGAGGAGGAACACCGAGTACCCACAGAGGAGGAGCCCCGAGACATTCATGTCGTCAGGGAATAGTTAGTACAGAGAGCGCCATCTCCGTTGATCACTGTTGTTGGTTGGGAGCATGAGCCTGAGACCGATCCAGAGGAGGATTCTGATGAGGAAGAGGAGGAAGAGGTGTTCCCACTGAACTCCATTGATGCTGAGATGTATGATGCACTTTATGATCGTAACATAGAGTTGCAAGACACTGTTCAGGAGATGACAGAGAGGATTGTTATCCAGTAAAGTACTATTGAGCAGAAGGATGAGGAGATTGTGAATCTTCACACACGTTTAGGAAACGTGGAGTGGGATTTGGTCCATGAGAAAGGTCAGACTGAAGAGAAGACCGAAGAGATAGAGAAATTAAAGAAAGATCTAAAAGAAAGCTCAGAGAGACTGGCATTAGCAGAGGAGGGCTGGGTAAGAGAATCGCATCGTGCTGATCTCGCAGAAGATGATTACCGTGTAAAGAAGGCTAAGCTTAGGGAGACGTACTCTACATTTCACAATGCAATGGATACGGCCCAGGATCGAGTTATGAAATACCCAATCCAGTTTGAAGGTCTACCATCATATATGCTTGATCGTAGGACAATGTCTCGCATTATGGAAGAAGAACGTGGCAAGGCTATCCAACGTCTTAATAGGCAGTGATAGTATTAGTTTAATTATGTGAAAACTATTTGTTAGTTAATGATGTAAATTTCGATGTGTTTATAAACAAAGGAATATTTTGATGTTTTAAATCCTGTAGATTCTTTATCTCTGGATAGTGGATGTAAATAGCAATGATGCTATCTTTTGATGTTAAAACTTTTGAATTGAATGAAAATGTCAGAGTTTATTCGAATTGATATGTTGAATGAGTTATGGTTAAATGTTTTAGTTAAGTCTTAAATGTTTAAGAGATTGAATAAAGACCTAATAAGCGTATATTTTTAAAAGAAATATGTCGCCTAGAAGAAGACAAAACCATCAGCAAGCACAAGAAGAACCAATGAACAACACTGACACCAATGCTAATCATGTTCAGCAGTTGGTGAACCTTTTGGCTGGGGCAATTAATAATCAACCACAAGCTCCACCAAACACTTCGTTTAAGGACTTTAAGGTGGTGGGACCGCCAGAGTTTAAGGGTTCTATAAACCCAATTGAAGCTCAGACTTGGGTGATGGAAATGGAGAAGGTGTTCGACGTCGCTCGAGTAAGAGAGGATCGTAAACCGCCGCGATGCAACGCGTTTATCTTTGAAGTCGAAAGCCGATTATTGGTGGCAGGCAAACAAAGTGAGAGGAGGTGAGGGTGTAATTTCCTGGGAAAGATTTAAAGAGATGTTCTTTGAGATGTACTTTCCGACCAGTTCACAAAATCAGATGGAAGTTCAGTTTCTAGAGTTGAAACAGGGGAGTATGTCAGTAGCGGATTATGCGGCAAGGTTCAAAGAGTTGGCTAGGTTTGCCACATACCAAGTGTATACCGATGAGAGGAAGGCAAGATGATTCGAGCAGGGACTGAAGCCCTGGTTGTATAGCAAAGTGTCAATGTTTCAATTGAACACTTTTGCGGGAGTGTTAGAGAAGGCCATACTGTTGAAAGGAAGCGATCACGGTAGACTAAAGTACAATCAGGATCGAAGAAGAAGAAGAAAAGTGAGAATGAAGGTAACAACAAAACTAGTGGGAGTAGTACTGGGGGTAATCACAGTCAGAAGAGGAAGTGGTCTGATAATTCGTCGGCTGGAAGTCAACAGAGAGGGCAGAAGAAAAAGATAGAAGCGTGTCCAACCTGCGGAAAAAACTCATTTGGGATTTTGCATGAAAGGGAAGCGAGTGTGCTACAATTGTGGTCAGGAAGGCCATATACCACCAAACTGTCCGAACCCAAAGAAGGGTGCCTGCTTCACATGTGGCTCAAAGGACCATCTTGCAAGAGATTGTCCTAAGAAGGGATCGGGTGGGACGAGTTCAGGAGGAAATAGAGGAAATACTGGTGGAAGCATTCTGACCATTGTAGGACCAATGCAACAATCAATCGAACAAACAGCGTTAACGCTAGCGGTGACAAATGCAAGATGCAGCCTCTCGCGATGTGGTGTCAGGTATCATTCCAATCAATAAAATTAATGCATATGTATTATTTGATTCGGGTGCTACTTGTTCATTTATATCCGATGACTTTGCTAAGAACTTAGAATTGCTTAGGGATGAGTTAGAATGCCCCATGAACATAGAAATTGTGAATAGAGAAATAATCCCTGTTAAGTATGTGCACAAGAACTGTAGAGTGGATATTAAGGGTAATATCATGAACGTAAATCTTATCCCTATCCGACTCGGAGAATTCGACGTTATTTTGGGTATGGATTGGCTATCCAATTGTGGGGTGGTAATTAATTTGCGCGGAAGAAGCGTATTAACTTTATGATAAAATCAAAGGTTGTGTTTTATGGTAAGAAGTCGCTAGACAAGCGAGTTGTGTCGGCGATGATGCGAGCGGAAGATTGTTAAGACAAGGCTGTGTAGGATATCTAGCTTACATAGTCGATAGTCGTAAAGAGAATCCAAAAATCGATGAGATACCAGTAGTGAGAGATTTCGCAGACGTATTTTTGGACGATTTGCCAGGACTTCCTCCTGATAGAGCAGTTGAGTTCGTAATCGATTTGGCTCCAGGAACGGCTCTAATATCGAAGGCACCATACCAAATGGCACCGGTAGAGATGAAAGAACTGATGGTCCAACTACAAGAATTACTGGACAAGAAGTACATTCAACCAAGTGTATCACCGTGGGGAGCGCCGATTTTATTTGTGAAGAAGAAGGATGGAACAATGCGACTCTGCATAGACTATAGAGAACTGAATAAGGTCACGATTAAGAATAGATATCCATTACCGCAAATCGACGACTTGTTCAATCAGTTAAAGGGAGCAAAATACTTTTCAAAGATAGATTTGAGGAGTGGTTATCATCAACTGAAGGTGAGACCAGAGGATGTACCGAAGACAGCATTTAGAACACGTTACGGTCACTACGAATTTTTGGTAATGTCATTTGATCTGACAAATGCTCCTGCAGCATTTATGGGCTTAATAAATGGAGTGTTCAAACCATTTTTGGACAAATTCGTAGTGGTATTTATAGATGACATTTTGGTATATTCGAAAACCAAGGAAGAACATAAAGAGCATTTGAAGATGACATTAGAGGTATTGAGAAGAGAGAAGTTGTATGCTAAGTTTTCGAAATGTAAATTTTGAATTGAAAGAGTACAATTTCTAGGACATGTGATTGATAGGGACGAAATTTCGGTGGATCCCTCCAAAGTTAAAGCTATGATTAACTGGGATCAGTCGAAGATGCCGTCAGAAGTAAGAAGTTTTCTCGGATTGGCAGGTTATTACAGAAGATTCATTCAAGATTTTTCCAAGATCGCAACTCCATTAACAAATTTGACTAGGAAATCGGTGAAATTTGTTTGGACGGAGAAGTGTGAGGAAAGCTTTCAAGAATTAAAGAAGAGGTTAAGTACAGTACCTGTGTTATCTCTTCTAGATGACACAGGAAATTTTGTGGTATATAGTGATGCATCGCACAAATGAATAGGTTGTGTGCTTATGTAAAATGGCAGAGTCATTGCGTACGCGTCACGACAACTGAAAGATTATGAGAAGGGGTATCCGACCCATGACTTGGAGTTAGCTGCAGTGGTTTTCACTTTGAAAATTTGGAGGCACTATCTCTATGGGGAGAAGTGTGAAATATATACAGACCACAAGAGTCTGAAATATATTTTTACACAGAAAGACTTGAATATGCGCCAAGGAAGGTGGTTGGAGTTGATTAAGGACTACGATTGTGAGATCTTATACCATCCGGGTAAGGCAAATGTGGTTGCTGACGCCTTAAGTAGAAAGGGGCTGGAGAAACTGATGATGTTAACCGAACAGGAGGAGCTAATTTCAGCAATGGAAAAACTAGAATTGGAAGTGAAGTATCCTATGGAGATTGACGAGCGGCTGTTCCAGATGCAATCTGGTACAACTTTACTGAATAAAGTTAAAGAGGCTCAACTTCAGGACGAAGAATGTGAGAAAGTGAAAAAGAAGATATCTAAAGGGACTGAACCGATATTCAAAATAGACGGTGAGGGACTACTAAGATTTGAGAGCAGAATTTGGGTACCGCCAGTACCAGAGATTAAGGAAGAAATTTTGAGCGAGGCTCATAACTCAAGATATTCGATTCACCCTGGTAACACCAAGATGTACCAAGATCTTCGACAACATTTTTGGAGGCCAAATTTGAAACGAGAGGTTGCAGAATGTGTAAGACCCCAACTTTTATGAATAAAAATGAATTTTCTATAAATATCATTTTTGAATATTATGGAATAAATTTGATATAATGTTATAGTTGTGGGTAATATTTATAAATTTTACAAAGTACGCAAGTTGTTATATAATATTTGATTGGTCGGGGAATATTCGTACGACAACACAATCATTGGTGGACCCCACAATAGAATTATTGTCGGATTGAGAAAACAACAAAAATATTTTTATGAAAATAACGGCGAAAGTTTTACCGTTGATACTGTTGAACTACTCGGTAGTAAAGTATAAAGAATCTGGCGTGGTTGCATAGTAGCACACGGTATTGATAATTAATGCTTATGTGAGAAGTCACTCAGTTTGATTCAATTATTGTCGATATTTTATATGTTATTAAATCAATAATTGAGATGAAGAAGTTTTTAATATTATTATTTTCATTATTAATGATATCTAGAAGTTCTACCAAGGAGAGGTTTGGTCACCTAATTACGTGCCAATAGGGAGAAATCCTTATTGGAAAGCCCCCTCTTTACTGGGAATGACCTAGTCGATTAATAGTGTGAATAATAATAATGATGATGACGTTTTGTTTTATTCGTATTATTAACGTAATAAAACAGAAAAACTTTTTATATAAAACAGAATACTTTTATAAAGTTATTCATTTTATTAGGCTAATAGTAAAATCTTTTTATATAAAACAGAATACTTTTATAAAGTTATCTATTTTATTAGACAATAATTAGAATATATTATATTTTATTATGCATAGTGTTTGCATAGTGCCTGCATAGTGTTTGCATAGTGCCTGCATAGTGTTTGCATAGTAAAATCTTTTTAAAAGTTATTCGTTTTATTAGTTTATAAATAGAATATATTATATTTTATTGTAAACCAATCTGGACCATCCGTTTAAAGTAAATCGATCTGGACCGTTCATGGATTGGTTACTATTCATTCCGTTCTTCTATAAATAGAAGTTTATTCCTTCATTATTTCTTACGAATTCACTGAAACTCTAGAGAGAGAAAACTATAGAGAGAAAGAAGAAAAGTGTTTTGCTACTTCACTACTCCTATATCCAGTACTCTTTTTTCTAAGGTAAGGGGTATTATTTCTTTTGTATTCATGAAGAGAACTTCTGTTATTTCATCTTTATTATTCTGTTGGAATAACCTGTATACGCGGGCTACCCTATACTTGGTGAAATTCTTCAGTATTCCATTCTTTATTATCCTATTGGAATATCCTGTTTGTACGTTTACGCTAGACCTGGTTCCATCTTTATTATTCTGTTGGAATATCCTGTATGTGCTTTACGCCGGACCTGGTTCCGTCTTTATTATTCTATTGGAACATCCACGTCGATGTGAATTTCACGACGAATTGGTTCCGTTATTTAGTATTCATTGGAATAACTCGTCATCATGCAAGTACCGCATGCATGGTGATTTTGTTGTTATTCCATTCTTTATTATTCATTTGAACATCCTCTCCGGCGTAATTTCGCTTTGAATTCGTTCCGTTATTTATTATTACGTTGGAATAACTCCGCTTTATCGCGCTGATACCGCATACATGGTGATTTCTTTTGTTATTCCATTTTTTATTATACTCAGTTGGTTAAAGTTTTGACTTCTATACTCCATGAAATTAGTGGAATATCCTTGATATTTGCGCTTCATCCAGTATCTTTTCATGGAAATATTCTTCTGAGCATTCGTGAATTTTACTTTACAAAGAAGTATCATGTTGACAATTTGGACGTTATTAGTTCCTGAATAAATTAATTCTTGAAATTATTTTATTGAATTCTTATATCATTGTCATCATCCTCATGTTTATATTTTTTTTTGAAAGTCATCTGTGGCTTGTAGTGCATGGATGGACTTGGTATAATTATGACCAAGGATTATTCGGTGTAATCATGACCGTAATGTTACAAATGATGTGGTAAAAGTCCTCATTGGCCCGTAGTGCATTGATGGACAGTTGTTGACATGATCATGACCATTGATGAATACACAAATATCCTTGGCCCGTAGTGCATGGATAATTTATGGTCGTGTCCCTAATGAATATCCTTAGCCGTAGTGCAGGGATGATGTGGATTAATTATTGTCGAGTCTCGCCAATAAAAGTGATGAAAACCTTTTAAATCATAAAAGATAGTAGATTTTATTCTCTACTTGACTCTTTTAATGGATCAGATGTTCACCGCAGATTAAACTTGATGTCTATTGTATTTTATCAGTTTAACATTGTTGAAGACTAATGATAATTTATTCTGCATTATCTTAGTCATAATATTTCTTACTGGGCAAGTTGAGCTCACCCTTTCTTTCACTGTACTCTTCAGGAAATGAGATCGTAGCCGGGACTAGTCGGGAAACGGAGTGATGGTCCGAGATGGTGTCTTAGTAGTCCTCACTATTCTGTTAAATAGTGTGATAATAAATATAATGAGGACTAAATTGAGTGTGGATATTGTCTAGATGACAATATTTGTATTAAAACTCACAGCATGTATTTTTTCGTATTTTACACGACTGTTGTATAATCAAGTTATATTCGAATTTAGTACCATGTAATTGGCGACTCAAGATGGGTGATGTATACCTATTTTAGGGGCGTCACAGAATGTGTTGCCAAATGCCTGACATGTCAGAAAGTGAAAGCAGAACATCAGAGGCCGAGTGGGTTACTACAACCTTTAGAGATCCCAGAGTGGAAATGGGAACATATTACGATGGATTTCGTGGTTGGCCCTCACAAAATAAACTCGTAAAGGCTACTGACGCGATATATGGGTTATCGTTGACCTACTGACAAAATCCGCACACTTTCTTCCGATCAAAATCAGATTCAACTTAGATCAGCTGGCAAGGTTATATGTGAAAGGGATTGTTTCAAGGCACGGAGTTCCGATGTCAATTGTTTCTGATAGAGATCCGCGTTTTACGTCGAACTTCTGGAAACGTCTACAAGAATGTATGGGCACACAGTTGCGAATGAGCACAGCATATCACCCTCAGACAGATGGATAGAGTGAAAGAATAATTCAGACATTGGAAGATATGTTATGAGCTTGTATAATGGACTTTAAATGAAATTGGGATGATCATCTCATGCGTCAGAGAGTTCTGGCCACAACAACAGCTTAATTACGCTTAGTATTGGCATGCCACCGTATGAAGCGCTATACGGTAGAAAGTGCAGAACTCCGCTACATTGGGATGAAGTGGGAGAAAGACAATTACTAGGCCCGGAATTGGTACAACAAACAGCAGAAATAGTCAAAGTGATCCGAGCAAGATTGACAACAGCTCAAGATAGACAGAAGAAATACGCTGATCCACACCGTAAGAATGTTGAGTTCGAACCGAGTAGTTATGTGTTTTTAAAGGTCTCTCCTTGAAAGGGAAAGATCAGATTCGGAAAGAAGGGGAAATTAAGCCCAAGATTCATTGGACCCTTTGAAGTTCTACGAAGGGTCAGAGAAGTTGCTTACGAGGTAGCCTTACCTCCAGCTCTAGAGAATGTGCACAACGTTTTCCATGTCTCACTCCTACGACCCTACAAACCCGATTACAAGCATGTGATTGAATATGAACCCCTACATTTTGATAAAGATTTATCTTACGAAGAAATTCCTGTTCAAATTATTGACCGCAAAGAACAAGTTCTGAGAAATAAAGTAATACCTTCTGTTAAGGTAATTTGGAGGAACCACAATGCTGAAGAAGCTACGTGGGAACTCGAAGAGAATATGATGAAAAATTATCCTCATTTACTTACTTAGATTGTTATAAGCGATTCTGGGGACAAAATCTTTGTAAGGGGGGGGGGGGAGAATGTAGCGGGATGAATTATTGAGTTATGATTCTGGGGACAGAATCCTTTTAAGACGGGAAAGATGTGAGAACCGAGATTTTTTAATTTAATTTTAATATTTATTGCAATGAATAAATATTTTTTGATGAATTAATTATTATATTAAATAATTAATTGATGAATTTAATGGTAGATTAATTTAATTATATGTGTTATATTTATTAAATTAATGTGGAGAATTTTATTATTCAAGTATGGGATTATGTTAGCTTATTGTATTAAAAGAAATATTTAATAAGTTTAATGTTATTTTAATTATTAATTAGAGATTTAATAATTTGAAATTTAATTATGTGACTATATGAATTAATGAGAATTTACTATATTTTATTTAAAATTAATTAAATAAGATATTGAATTTATTTTATAATGGGTGTGACATTATTTAAACTATATGATAAGGTTTTATTAAATTAAATGGTTTTGAAACCTTTTTTCGCTAGCAAATAACATAGCACTATAAGGGGTTATGGGCGGTTAACCCATGATTGGGTAATCGACCACCAACGACTTATCGATTTCTTCCTTTATTATTATACGTTTTCTCTTTTTCTGTCATTATTTGCCTAAGTCTGGAATAGCTTAACAGAGAGAGACTCAAAGAGAGAATTTGAGAGTTCAGAGATTGTGAAGAGAGGGTGAGAGTTAAGAAGAATTTGAGAAAGGCTTCAATCCTATTAATCTACGCTTGGGTAATCCTTCAACCCAATTCTTTTTACGTCATTTAGTTTTTATAAAATATGGCTCTCAAATTTCTGTAAAATTCTCTATAATTGGAAATCGTAAGGTTTATGGGTATATGTGTGTAAAGATGTTGTTATTATGTGTTTTTATATATATTGTATATGATTCCATATCATTCAGTTTCATGAAATTATACAGTAAAAGATTTCAGAGTATGTTATATGGCCATATGGCCTTATACGTATATTTTTATATGTTAAACATAAATGGTTTTGCAAAATTCCACTTGTATATGATTATGCATGCTAAAACAAACAAAACAAAATTTGAATGGTTGGATTTGGTTTTATAATGAATCCGTGGCGTGGAATTTTAGGAATTTATGTTCTACACTTCAAGAACATAAAGAACAGTATAAATTGCATGATTTAATTCTGTGATTATGTGTTTTAATGGGTTAAAATCACTCTACAAGTGTTGGGTAATGATTATGTATGATTTCTAACATGTGGGTATGTGTAATTTGGTGAAATTAATGATTATGTAGTGTTTATTTTGCTGAATTCTGTGTTCTTCGCGAACTGAAAATTCAGAGTCTGGAGTGTCGCGTCGCGGCGCCAACTCCTAGTTCTTTTCCGTCTTGCAGACGCCAGTATCAAGTACAGCAAATACCAATACTCAGATCTAACAATTGGCGTGGCGTTAAATACCACTTAGCGTAATGTCCGAAAAAAAAAAATTTAAGTGTTCAAGTATAGAAATGTGATAGCAACTTAATCTAATGATTATAAAGACTCATTAGACATACAATGAGATATTAAAATGAGTTTTTACCAAGTCAAGAAGACATCTATACGTTAATTGAATCGTTGATTATGTAATTAACTTGTTGTTCGTGTAGTATAATATTATGTGAAAACAAGTATGGTAATTTGACTAAGTATAGTCATGAATTTGGGTTAGACAAAACAATAAACTTATGATGTTTAGTACTTTATAATTGACTAGTATGTTGAACATGAATGATATGTAGGATTTAAATTAAAGAACGAGTTTTATTAACGTGTAATCTACGTACGAGGCAAGTTTCCTAACCCTACTTGTTATCGTTATATAAGTTGATTAATTTACATTTCTACATTGAGCAAGTTCTCATTATTATTGATAAAGTATGTCTTGTATATCAAAGTTTATTAATCTTTCAAGTATAATGCTATTTTACAATAATTATTCTATTGTATACCTTTACGAGTTCTTATTCAAAGTTAAGTTATCAATTATTGTTAAACCTTGTTAGACTAGCGAACCCTTCATGATTCGACTAGTCCATAGTTGATGAGCATTCTAAATTTCAGAACCCTTGATAAATTATCCAAACCAAACTTCCTTTGGTGCGGACTCGAATGTCAAACTGAGATGAACAACCTCAGTAAAGGGATTACTTATCGTTAAGCGTTAAGATATTGTGCACGTGATGGTACTAAGGGTTGATCCCCCTAAGTACGAGAAGAAGAGTCCATAGTCTTATGACTGTTAAAGGTTTCAAGTAAAAATACTTGACAACCTAGGACATAGTTCAAGGTCTTATGACCCTCAGAAATTCTTTTGATCCTTGTTATTCATTCTTGATTTAAAAGTTGAGCTTTTATATTAGAAGTTGTTAATTTATTCGCATGTTATTATTCATTGTTATATTGTTATACTTGTGGGCAATTGTGCTCACTCTTGCGTAAAATAACATTGCAGTTAAGAACGAAAGAGCAGACGAACCTTCCACTAGTAAGGGCGATGGCAAGATTAGCAAGTAATGAAGACTGTTTTGTTATTATGGTTATGTAATGATGATTAGAATTGATGTTATTTAAGACTTATTTGTTTATGTTTCCGCACAGATGTTTTAAGGTTAGAGTAACCTGGGATTTATTTATTAAGCAGTTGATGTAACCCCATAATGGGAGAATTATTAATTATTATTCTATTTATTGCATGGTTTGCATTTATTTATGGGTGGATAGATAGATGATGTTGTACAGTGAACACCAAATCCTATGAAAATGGAAGTACCGGATTTGGGGGTGTCACATTTTCCACATCTGAATCCGCCCAGAGAAATCTGGTTTGGCATAAATACTCAAGAACGCTTGAATTCCATAAATATTTTTCAACAGTCGTTTAGCCGAATCAAATAGCTTAGACTTTTATCAACAATTCGGACATCAATTGAAATAATTTAGCCAACTTAATTGACCTTCTTCATAATTTAAATGAAAACCAAAAATTCTTTTATGACATTATGATACCGTACTAGATTAGTAGTACGTTGAGGATTCTGCCATTATGTGACTTTGTCATACTACATCATACTATAGTGGGTTGACGATCTTTTGATCACAACCAACACTAGGTTCAACTGCACTGATGACTCCATTGTATACCATTTCTACACCATACCAAATGATGTAAATGTTCAGAAATACATTTTGAAAATTTCCAAATCATTTTTGTCTTAGCCGAAACAATTAGCATAGACATAAGAATAACGATATTTTTTTTTAAACATCATTGGTTCAATCACACGATCTAATGTTTTTCAAGAAAACAGAAGTGCAAACATCAGCAGGAAGTCAATAAATTTTGAAAATCTAGCAGAGCTAGAAGATTTAGAAAATTTATTTTTCTCCATCAACTTTAATCTTTACTCCATTGCTTCATTTTAACACCATCAATGCTCACTATACCAAAATTTCTATTTTCATAACATATATATACCCAATATAGTTCATCAAACTTACCACACTTTGGAAATTCAGGAACTTGCCATAATCATATGAGTTTAAGAACTTACCCTAGTCAGACCATAGGCGTCCATTCGCTAAGGGGTTCAAAGACATTTCATATAATTATGAGTCACGAACGTACCATGAGTATGAGTTTTAAGAACTTGCAACATAACCTTATATTCTCTAACTATAACCTATTTATCCGTTATACATATGAGAAAAGAATCACCTTCTCAATATTTATATAGAAAATAACGCGACATAGACATTTCAATGATTATCAGTGCCAGAAACTAAGTAGTTTTTACACCAAGTACAATTCCCCGCCCATAACAAGGAATCATTCAACTTAGCTACTGACATGTGTCCTCAATTGAAATCCCACTTAACTTTATCTCACTCTTAACTTGCTCTTGCTCGATACGAATTCTTCGTATCTCATCACATACAACTCCTCATGAGTTCATATCGTACCATTTCATAGTACATTCTCTTATAGCATCAAGCTATACACACTTAGTCGTTACATACTATTTATCACTTCATACCTCATTCTGAACACGTTGTGATCATCAATTTACCTTAGGGTTCTTTCCCTATTATAAACAAAAATCCACTCGAGTTCATTCTAATTATTTTTGTCATCTAGACACCGTCATAATATTTTTATTATCGAAGTTAGGAAACTCCTGAATTCTCATTCAAGATTCTTCTTTGAATCTTCACACACACACACACACACACACACACACACATATATATATATATATATATATATTAATCTTTAACTTTCTCTCTCTCAGGTTATAGCCTAAGGTACACTTACCTAAGTTTATAACCTACAGCTCTGATACCAACCTGTGACGCCCCCAAATCCAGGTCCCTTTGAACCTCGGATTTGATCTGCCACGATACTACTATCGTCTAACTATTTATATCATTTATTCATAACTTAATAAATATCACTTTAGTTATTACAATTTAGAATATAAATTCTTTCTATTTCAAGGATCTATGTAATGACCCCAAACTATTATAAGTTTCAAATATTAGTCATTTACCATTCCTGCCTTACATCATATTCGATGTTATAAAAATATGTAGAATAATTTAAACTTTTCAATCTCCTTTGAAAATTAATCTTTTATTGATTTCTTAACTTGAATCAATTACAAATCCCTGAATCAAATTATGTTATGATTCCCTCTATTCGAATTATTATATAATTATTTACATTTCCATTCGAATTTCTCTATGTATCACATAATACAACTTTACAACGCAACATGTATTACACCTCGTAAACTACTATCTTGTACAACTCCTAGAACATAAACATGGTTCAAGAGAATCTATTTAAATAATAATTCAATCTCCTTCAATACTATTGAACTTTATCAATCAAGTAGCACGTAACTTTACCGTATATCCTTAACCTGCAAAAGTGGTTATTTGCAAGGTTGAGCTCGACAGCCCAACAATTCTAACAGTTTTCATGCAGCACGTAGCATATAATAACGTACACAGTTCATGCATTCATATTCAATCAATATTTACTACGCATGTTACTTCTCATATAACAGGCATATAGGTTTATATCACAAGCATATCATCAAAGATCAACTTTCACATTTCATACATATCTCATATGCATTTCATATATATACACCAACATTTGCATAGCATAATATAGCTCAACTAACAGTTATGGAATTCATATATCAAATAGGAACTGAAAGACTTGCCTGATTAACTTCTTAAAGCTTATATGCACTTCGTGTATTCCTACACAGTTATATAATCATGGATTCATATCCATCAGTCACATATTCATACATTCTCAATGTAATAATAATGTTACATTATTTCTTAACTAGGTTCGTAAAACCTACACTTCACTTTATCATCATCCTCTTAGAATAACTAGGTATGTATAGGTATACCTTAACCACTCGTACTTCACATCGACATTCATATATATCTACCACACACTTGACTCGCTATGTGTTTGACACATTTAAAACTCATATAGGTAAGTTCAACCGTACACAAATGTCTAATTTAGTTATAACTTTATACAACATCACCTATATAGCACAAATAATATTATAAGACATCACTCATTCAAACAACGTATCATTGCTTTAACTCATGTAAATATTCCTTTTGACTTAACATTCAAAAGTCATGATTAATATTCATCTTTATCACATAGCATGCTTCTTAATACATTACATACCGTACTGATCATATATAGTAATTATACAAGCATGCTTTAAACATTAGATTAAAATCAAAACCTATTCTAGACTGCAGAATGGCACAACTGCGCCATGTTTAGGCTTAGGGATGGCGCAGTTGCGCTATCCCTTGGCCAAACCAAGGTTGAGATTTTCACTCCTAGTTTCAGTCCAAACTTTAACACACTTAGACACTTACACTTCTCATGCATACACACAAAAGGTCTTTACATACTTGTATAACCACTTCAAGATCAACCTTATATGTTAGGGACTTTAATTTAGGATTTTCACAAAATCAAAGCCAAATAGGGTCATGTAATCACTAGGTGCACTAATTAGCCTTATGATCACAAAAAGAGGTCACATAATCTGTACTACACATGCTCATTCATATTCATATTTTTTACTCATAGCTAGCATTGTTTAACACTTTAAAACATGCTTTAACCTCATGCTTGGTTTACTTCCATTATGTTTAACATATAAGACTTATGTTTAGAGACATAATGTGGTATCTCAATCCTTTAGAATCTAAATACCCATATATAATGCAACTTAAGTTTGAAAACATGCTCGAGGTTGCCTTTGAAATCATTTTATCATAAATGATGCAATATAGCATATATAAATCATATCTAGGGATATTATAGACATAAAATGACATATTAATCCTTTAGAATCTAGGTATCTATGTGATGCAACTAGATTTTGAAAATATGTTTAAGTTGGCTTTTGAAACCACTTTAAACTTGAATAATGCCATTCAACACATACAAGGCAACTTTAAGGCTCTATTCATATGTAGTCAAGTCATGTTAACATGCTCGCAAGATCAGAATGTATAGCAAGTAGTATTTATGCACCTTAGTTCTTTTATACCAAGTTTTCTTAAAAACTTCTTTCACACAAGGTCTAACGAGTTCGATTATGAACAAAGGAACTATGTACACTAAGAATGCACATTTATGTGTAAAATCAGTCATGTGTATAGACCACTAAGCTCAAAATTTGCATAACATGAACTTTAACAAAGTTTGTTTTCAAAACCTAAAGTCCATGTTAAAGATCTTCTACCAAATCATGCTAATCTTAGTAAAACATGCTCACCTTAGGTTATTATACTTATATATACATGTTACACATGCTTGCATGTTAGCCTAAGCCATAATAATTGATCACACTTAGCAGATTCTTAAAACAGAAAGCTCAACTGATCTCAGAGGCCGGTGCAGCTGCGCCATGTCTGGTTTAGGAGCAGAAGCAGACTCTATTTTATAGAGTCTTAGCCAACTTGATTTCCAACGATTTAAACTTGTTCCAACTATCATAAAAGAGTTCATACTTGATAGTAAACTTCTTAAACACCTTATAGCATGCTAAATCATCTTCATTATCATATCAATTCAAGAAATTCTAAGAATTAATCAAGACCCATTTCAAGAACTTAACTAGAACTTATACCTTCTTAAGCTTGAATTTGACTCCTCACCCATTGAATATGCTTTTACAGTTGCTCAACCACTTAAAGCTCTCAAACTCAGACAATTAACAACCACAAAAACTGAAAAACAAGCTTCTATTTATAAAGAAAATTTGGACTAGACAATGGCATTACACAAGATTGGAGTCCATGGTGTAAAGGGAGAAAACAAAGGTTCTTAAGGAGTTGTTCAACAACTCAATACCAGCCACCTTGCTAGCCATGATCACCTATTCCATAGCCATTTGGAAGTTACATAACTTAGCTTCTAAGTCACTGTTCATGTACCTTTGTGTCACTCAATTTGGGACAAGAGCAAATATCTCACCATTTGGGCATGTAAGGCTTGGTTTGGTTCTTTTAATCCCCATAATATAATATTAAGGTACAATTGTTACCATATTAGGAATTTAAAGATAAGTTTTATACTCACATCATATAACCCATGTACATTAAATATATACAATAAAATAATACAGTTAGGCATTATTGTCCGGGTAGTTCCATAATTATCTCTACCCCTCACATAACCACATTATAACTTTATTTAATATTAATGTTTATTTAAAACATTGAATTCCTTTCTCAGATTCTAGAATACCCAAATAATTAATCATTTATGCATTACAACTTCATATGATACCATGGTGCAACTAGGTACCTTATTTCATTTTAATACACTCCTATCATATGGTTTTATTTATGTCACGCATATAACATTAATATCCCAATTCAGTTCTACAGTAGAAAGTAGCCAACTCAACCGATCACTAATAGCGGTATGCGGTTTATACTTGCTTTGACTACAATAGATTGATTTCGTTAATACCACAGCGATGTCAAGACTGGTTTAGCTTCAAGCAAGTGTCGACCTCCATTGCCAAAATCGTTTTATATGACATGTATTACTGCCCACATGAGTGATATTGCAAATCTAAGTGTGTATTCATTCCTTATGTGAAATCACATAATCATACCCGATTAATCTTCCTAATTCTCTTTTTAACTTACTTAATAAATTTTCTCATTTCACATTATGCTACACAAGGCATAATTATGTGAACTTAGTAATTAATAGATCACAACCTTACAATAATATAATCTCACAAAATAATATTATTCTTAACATTACATCTCTAACCAATATTTAAATATATTGGTCCCCTTCTTTATTAGACACTTATTATCCATAACAAATCTCATCTATCACATCTTTTCAGTATATTATTACACTATGTAATATATTTAAAATTCCTTTTTAATTTACATATTCATTCCATTTTCTTTATGTTAACACATATTAATTCACCATCCTATTTAAGTGAATTAACTCTTTCTATTCAATTTAATAGCATGCCACTACTACGCAAAGCTCTATAATGTTATATTCTATAATATAACTTGATTAACCAACATTCATTAATTCTTGGTTAATAAACTTCCATAATAAATATTTATTCCATTCACGCTTGGCTATCTTAATCCATTCATGGACAACTAAATTACCATTTATGACCTTTATATGAGTCCTTAGTACCCATTCCTTGAATTTTTAAATTCCACAAACTTATTCGTAACTTTCATTAAAGCAGTAGCAATTTGCTACTGGTCATAGGCTTGGAAATGGCGCAGCTGGGCCATACCAAATTCATAGGCAGACAAGTTCTGCATTAGCAGAACTGAAACCTTACGCTTGCTTCTAAATATTTTACATCCTCCTTGAGTGTTAACTCGTCTAACATCAATTTGGTTTCACATCATCGATTACTATTTTCCTTAACAATTTAAGGATCACACTTAGAGTTTTAAAACTCTATTTCCCTTATTAGTTTAACCAACTATACATCTCCTTTACGGTTTCATACCACCAATAACACGAATCTCGAATATAACACATACGTACATTCCTTTAATCTTCACTTCTCGTCGTGTATCAATTTACTTAATAATTCTCTAACCACCTTAAAGGTATATCGATTTTCTTCTCTCGTCAACAACGTGCATATATACAAGTCTAAACCTAACACCCATCGAGTCTTTAATAGTATTCAATATAGTACACTGAGTGGTTTCCCACAAACAACCAATAAATTAGTTTCTGTCACCAACTTAGAAAATTGGTGATTATCAAATATATTTTAATGTCACCAACTTACTATTATAAAATAATTTTACATAAATTATTTAATATCAATAGATAAATTTTATTCATCTTCATATTAATTCATTTCTATAATTTATAAAAAATAAATAATAACGATATATATATATATATATATATATATATTAAACACAACCACACTTATTACATAGCGCATAATTCCCTATGTAACACAATACCACATACTACGTAACACATTATATATTTTTATTTGAACCATTCACATGCCTTAGAATTTTATCTACTAAATTCTTATTTTAATATTTTCTAAAAATTCAGGTTCTTACATCCTCTCCCCCTTATAAGGATTTCGTCCTCGGAATCACCGAAACCTCCTATACTCGGTGTTATTTCGAATATTGCATATTCTTTTGAATAACTTTATCCATTCTCTTTTCGGAAGTTTCATTATAACTTGTTCACTTGCATTCTACCACATTCTCCTTTCTAAGGAACATTCTACTCCGTACATTCATCACACATAAGATTTAGAGTCTTCCACGATTTTTCAATAATCGGGAAGTAGTATGAATAACTCTGATTCTAAATTATGTTGAGGGGTCACAAGACCGTGAACTCTTCTCTAGGTTTACTAGTGCTTCAGCAAAATCCTTCACACTGCAAACCAGAATGTTTATCAATAAAAAAGACTGAAAACACCCTCCACACATACACTAGGTGACCAGCCTATTGTACCACTACGTTGGGCTGCAACGTAGTGTTTTGTAACTACTATATGCGTTACGCTCGGAACCATTGTCCCCGAAAACATGTCCCCTTATAGGGTTGTTCACCTCAGCTTTTCCACATCTGAATCCACCCAGAGAAATCTGGTTTGGCATAAATACTCAAGAACGCTTGAATTCCATAAATATTTTTCAACAGTCATGTTACGCCCCCAAAATAGGTCCATTCCATCCAACCTATTCTGAGTCGCCAAATATATGGTACAAAAATAACTACAACTTTATTGATACAATTGTCGTGCAAACTACGACAACACATATACTGTGAGTTTAAATAAAAATATTATCATCTAGACAATATTCACACCCAAATAAAGTCCTCATTACTATTATTGATACACTATTTTACAAAATAGTGAGGACTACTAAAACAACTATCTTGAACCATCACTCGACACCCCGACTAGTTCCCACTATATTCTCGCCTCCTGAGAAGAAAAATGGAACAAAAAGGAAAAGGGTGAGCTCAACTAGCCCAGTAAAGAATATTATGACTAAGATAATGTACAACAAATTATCCTTAGTCATCAACAAGGTAAAATCTGATAGAATACAATAAACAACAAGTATTAGATCAACAACTGCAGCGAAAATAATAATTCATTAGAAAAGTTAAGTAGAGAATGAAATCTACTATCATCTATGAATTTAAAAGTCCATCATCGATATTTTATCCCTGTAACATCAATCAATATACATCTTTAATCAAATAGTCATCTTTGCACTACAGGCCAAAGATATTAATCAGTCGGTCAAGTTCATCTCAACACCTATTCATCTTTGCACTACGGGCCAAAGATATTCATCAGAAAATCATTCATCTTTGCACTACAGGCCAAAGATATTTAGTTATATCATCATTTAGGACTGAGGATGATGAAAAATAATTTAAAGAAAAAGAATCTAGTGAAACAAAAGAATAAATTTTAAGGATTCGTATTTTAAACAATCCAAGTTCAAAAATACTCCATAATAAACTATTGTGGAGCAGAATTCAAAAAATGAAGATCAAAACATAGATCCAATCAAAGATAGGAACCATAATAGACAATCTTGGACACAGAAAAAAAAATTAATTTTTCTGTGAATAGTGTCGTATTTGTGAATAGTGTCGTATACGTGAATAGTAATGTATATATGAATAGTAACTCTGACACTAAAAGGTAGAAATTTCATAAGAAAAATCTTCATGCTTCGTGAATAGTATTCGTGAATAGTAACTCGTGAATAGTAACTCATGAATAGTAATTCGTGAATAGTAACTCTGACATGAAAAGATCAGAATTTCACAAGAAAAATCTTACCAATATTCCGGCATAATGATATTGAAAGAAATAATATCATTTCTAAAAAAATAACATCCCTTACCTCAAAAAATAGATACTTCAATTTGGAATATCATATATATATCAAGGAAACTTGCATCAGATATAGCAACACTCAAGATATCAAAATACTCACAAGAATACGCTCGATAATATAGAGAGATAAAACTTCAGTTTTTGGTGTGATTTTCAATTTTAACCTAAGCACCCTATTTATAGGAAAATGCTTAGAACACCAAAGTAGAAAATTTAATATAATAATATTATTTATAAACTAAATTCCTAAGCACACCACCAGCTGATTTTAACCATTTAACACATGCCCCATAAATGAAAAAAATGTTTTTCTTTTAAAAAATATTTAAAACTTCAAAAATCAATTATTCTGAAACTTCGGAACTTCAATAATTCATAATAAATAGCCCTTTTATTAGAAAAATTCAAATCTTATGTCCTTTCCATAGGAAATTCCATTCTCTACAACTTTGTAAGTTTAAGTTTTTCCAAATTCCAAGCAGAAATTGACCGAAATCCACAAACGGGCAATTTTACAGGCTATAATCAAATTTCAGTCAAGAAATGGGGTCCACAAACATGAAAAAACATGTTTTTAATATTTATTGTAACAAAAATATTCTTCCTCCTCATTTATTCATATATCACACTTTCATTGTAAAAATATCACCATTATTATATTATTAAAATATAATAATATATTTAAATGAATTGTTTTATCAGAAAAAGATAAAATATTAATTTTCAACAATTGTCACATTAAAAAATTTCTCCATCTATATCCACATAGAATGAATATTTTCCTTATCATATAAATCAATAATTAATTATTCACAAATAATATTACAAAATCACAATACTGACAACCAGTAGTTCCTGTGAAATAGGGGCTTTCAATAAGGATTTCTCCATCTTGGCAATGCAATTAGGTGACCAAACCTCTCCTTAGACAAAACTTTCTAGACATTGCCAATAATGCTATCTAATAATATTATTCAAATAATATGAATTATTGATCTGATAATAAAAAATATTGTGTAGTGACAATTATTGAAACAACAATAATATAAAATATCAACGTAGCAATTATTGAATCAATAAAATAAAATATTGAGCAATAATTCCGTAATAATTATTGAGTAATGTCTTCTTCACGTAAGAATCAATAATTGGTGCTATCTTTGTGCTCTTCGTGTTTTAACCACCGGATATTCCAACAAGATTAATCTCAGAATAACTACGTCGTTATTTGTAAACAACTTATACTTGTCGCTTTCTTCATCCAATCGCTTCACGTTATGGGGCCCCACACAAGTCACAATTGTGCCAACTAATATTTCACACAAAGCAAAGAATATTCTACGACCAAACGAATATTCCCCGACAACAATGAATATTTTATAACCACTTGCTTATTTAAGATATTTGCGCATTTTACCCACAACTAACCACATTAATCAAATAAACCCTTACTATTTTAAAATAATAAATAAAGGAAATTCTATTTTATTTTAAAAAAAATATGGGGTCTTACAACCTCCCCTCCTTATGAAATTTCGTCCTCGAAATTGACGTACGTACCTGGTGTTTCGAAAAGGTGAGGATACCTCGCTTTTATTTTTGATTCCAACTCCCACGTCATTTCCTCAATAGCATGGTTCTTCCACAAAATCTTAACTTGTGGTATAACCTTTGTGCGTAGGACATGCTCCTTTAGATTTTGACTGGTACTTCCTCGTACGTTAAATCTTCAGCTATTTCATATGATTCTAACTCAATAACGTGGTTCGGGTCGTTCACATATTTTCGTAACATCGATACGCGAAAAACGTTATGAACACGCGACATACTTAGTGGTAAAACGAGTCTATAGGCCACAGTTCCTATTCGATCGAGGATTTCAAATGGACTAATAAATTGAAGGTTTGACCTTTCCTCACATCGCCGATTTTCGCTTTTGGGATAACAACTTCTTGTACTTCCTTCTTCATATTCATCAGCTCCGGTGTGTAGCTTGAGCAGTTTTAACTTTATCGATTAAAGTCAATTCTACTCGTATATCATCACATGGGTCCCTAGAGTCTTTAACTCTATCTCTATCATTTGTAAGTCATACAAAATGGGGCTTTGACAATATCGCACTCGTACTCATATACGATCTTCTACTCAACACGTCAGCTACCACGTTTGCTTTTCCAGGATGGTATGGTAAGAACATGTGCCGAAATGAGTCTCCTTTTGAGTTCCTCGAAGCTCTTCCCACATTCCTTGCTCCATTCGAATTTTGTATCTCTACGAGTTAGCTGAGTTAATGGAGTAGCGATTTGAGAAATCCTTCCACGAATCTCCGATAGTAACCAGCTAAGCCTAGAAAACTACGTATTTCGATTACTGACTTAGGTTGCTCTCAACTGTGACTCATATCCCAATCTTGGATAGCATATCACAATGGCACCTATCAGTTTACTACCGCACGAATATGGCATCCTCTACGGAGAGTCTGGCTTCGGTGCATTCCACAAAGGAAGTCACTAGATAAAGGTCAATATCACGCTCTGGGAGTAGGCCTGGAAATTCTTCAAGAAATACGTCAGGAAATTCACTAACAACAGAAATATCATTCAAATTTGACGTATTTTTGTTCAAGTCCATAACATGGGCTAAGAAAACTTGACATCCATTTTTTAATAAACAAATAACTTTATGGCTTTATATGAAAGAGTTTGACTTCAATGGTTTGGTTGCTTGAATTCAAATAACAGGTTGCTTAGGAATATGAAAACTAATAACCTTACGAAAGCAATAAATTTTGGCATGATGAGTAGTTAACCAATCAATCCCTAAAATCACATCAAATGCAAGTATCTTTAAAGAGATAGGATCAACAGGTAGGGTGATGGTATCAATTTAGATCAAACAAGATTTATAAATAGTGGATGTAACGAAAGTTTCTCCTAACGGAGTCTCCACAGATAGGTTAAAGTCTAATTTTCTCTGGAGTCAAGTTTAAACGTTGAGCACAAGCAGGAGAGATAAATGAATCGGTAGAACCGGTATCTAATAAGGTATAAACTTCACAAGAATTTATAATTATCTAACCCGTGCTAACTTCGTTCGGGTTCCTTGTATTTTGACCAGTCACGACAAACGCTCTTCCAGGAACTGTTGACTTTGACTTTTCTGGGACAGCCTTTTGAGTCACCATTCCCGCTGGACTTGGTTTCGCTACCGTACAATCTCGAGCGATATGACCTTCTTTTCCACAATTATAACATACCATAGAATGTTGTGAACAGTTTAGACTTATATGTCCCTCCTCTCCGCATTTGTAGAATCTAACTGGCGGTCGTTCTCCTCCCCTAGAATTTGTTGCTGGTGCTGCTGCCGACATCTTCCCATCATCATTAAATCTTCTCTTCTTGAAATTTCCACTTGAGTTATTTCTTCTATTATCTTGGCCATGATTACCACCGAAGTGGTTACCATTTCTGGCACATAATTTCCTCCACGATGGTTATCCTTGTTCTGATGACCATTGCCATCGGTAGGAATATCATCGAGTTGTAGGTTGTTATTCTTTGATTGAGCTGACTCATTATCGCGCTCCAATAACTGAGCCCTATTCACAACATCTGAATATAGAGAAAATTTATGAGAAATGAGATATTGACGTATGTCGGGTTTCAAACCTCTCAAAAACATCCGCGTCATACGTTCCTCATTCTCCACCAAATGAGGTGCAAATCTGGATAACTCCACGAACTTCGCCTCATACTGGGACACCGTCATGTTGTTCTGTTCTAGTCTAATAAACTCTACCTCCTTCATATGATGAATACTTTTAGGAATGTACTTGTTATTGAACAGTTTCTGAAACGTTTCCCAAGACATATTGAGTGCAGCTGGATGGGTACGCTTCACAGATTCCCACCAGTAATCTACCTCATTACGGAACATAAAGGTGGCGAATGGAACCTTCTGTTCCTCCGTGCATCCCAAGACGTCGAATATCTTGGTAATTTGTTTGACCCACGTCTCGCTTTAATCGGATCTCGCTTTCCCGTAATGCGTGGTCCCAACTCTTTGAACTGCTTGGCTGTGACAAATCGTGCGTTGCTATCATTTCCACCTGTATTTTGTACACGAGACTCCCTCGTCTGATTTTACATGAACTGCAAAAAGTTTTTAAACATCTCGTTGTTCATCCTCTGATCAGTGGTGTTGTTTACAGGAGGAACATTGTCGACCTGTTGCATGTTCTCCTCATTGGTGAGTACAGGCGTCTCCACGGTCTTATTTACTCAACTGTTAACATTCTCAGTTGCCATTCTCAATTACTGCCATAAAACAAGGGTTAATTAAAGAAATAAATATATCACATAATATCCCTATATTCTGACCAACCAACAAATAAGCTTAGGTAGGACATACTAGCGAAGGATTTACTCGTCTTTCCCCTCCTAGTTCTATTCCCCGATCTCCGCCAGAGATCATATCCCTAAGCTCTGATACCAACTGTGACGCCCCCAAAATAGGTCCATTTCATCCAACCTATTCTGAGTCGCCAAATACATGGTACAGAAAGAACTACAACTTTATTAATACAATTGTCGTGCAAACTACGACAACACATATACTGTGAGTTTAAATACAAATATTATCATCTAGACAATATTCACACCCAAATAAAGTCCTCATTACAATTATTGATACACTATTTTACAAAATAGTGAGGACTACTAAAATAACTATCTTGAACCATCACTCCACACCCCGACTAGTTCCCGCTATATTCTCGCCTCCTGAGAAGAAAAATGGAACAAAAAGGAAAAGGGTGAGCTCAACTAGCCCAGTAAAGAATATTATGACTAAGATAATGTACAACAAATTATCCTTAGTCTTCAACAGGGAAAAATCTGATAGAATACAATAGACAACAAGTATTAGATCAACAACTGCAGCGGAAACAACAATACATTAGAAGAGTTAAGTATAGAATGAAATCTACTATCATCTATGAATTTAAAAGTCCATCATTGATATTTTATCCCTGTAACATCAATCAATATACATCTTTAATCAAATAGTCATCTTTGCACTAAAGGCCAAAGATATTAATCAGTCGGTCATGTTCATCTCAACACCTGTTCATCTTTGCACTATGGGCCAAAGATATTCATCAGAAAATCATTAATCTTTGCACTACAGGCCAAAGATATTCATTTATATCATCATTTAGGGCTGAGGATGATGAAAAATATTTTAAAGAAAACGAATCCAATGAAACAAAAGAATAAATTTTAAGGATTCGTATTTTAAACAATCCAAGTTCAAAAATACTCCATAATAAACTATTGTGGAGCAGAATTCAAAAAATGAAGATCAAAACATAGATCCAATCAAAGATAGGAACCATAATAGACAATCTTGGACACAGAAAAGAAAATTTAATTTTTCTGTGAATAGTATCGTATTTGTGAATAGTGTCGTATACATGAATAGTAATGTATATGTGAATAGTAACTCTGACACTAAAAGGTAGAAATTTCATAAGAAAAATCTTCATGCTTCGTGAATAGTTTAAGTTTTTCCAAATTCCAAGCAGAAATTGACCGAAATCCACAAACGGACGATTTTACAGGCTATAATCAAATTTCAATCAAGAAATGGGGTCCACAAACATGAAAAAACATGTTTTTAATATTTATTGTAACAAAAATATTCTTCCTCCTTATTTATTCATATATCACGCTTTCATTGTAAAAAGATCACCATTATTATATTATTAAAATATAATAATATATTTAAATGAATTATTTTATCAGAAAAAGATAAAATATCAATTTTCAACAATTGTCACATTAAAAATTTTCTCCATCTATATCCACATAGAATGAATATTTTCCTTATCATATAAATCAATAATTAATTATTCACAAATAATATTACAAAATCACAATACTGACAACCAGGTCGTTCCAAGTTAAGAGGGGGCTTTCCAATAAGGATTTCTCCTTACTGGCGCGCAATTAGGTGATCAAACCTCTCCTTAGACAAAACTTTTTAGACATTGCTAATAATGATATCTAATAATATTATTCAAATAATATGAATTATTGATCTGATAATAAAAAATATTGTGTAGTGACAATTATTGAAACAATAATAATATAAAATATCAACGTAGCAATTATTGAATCAATAAAATAAAATATTGAACAGTAATTACTGTAATAATTATTGAGTAATGTCTTCTTACGTAATAATCAATAATTGGTGCAATACCGTGTGCTACTGTGTTTTAACCACCGGGTATTCCAACAAGATTAATGGTAGAATAACTACGTAGATTATTTATAAAAAACTTATACTTGTCATTTTCTTCATCCAATCGCTTTCCATTATGCGGCCCATACAAGGCTGCGCCGTCGTACGAATATTCCCCGACAACAATGAATATTTTATAACCACTTGCTTATTTAAGATATTTGCGCATTTTACCCACAACTAACCACATTAATCAAATAAACCCTTGCTATTTTAAAATAATAAATAAAGGAAATTCTATTTTATTTAAAAAATAATAATATGGGGTCTTACAAGTCGTATAGCCGAATCAAATAGCTTAGACTTTTATCAACAATTTGGACATCAATCGAAATAATTTAGCCAACTTAATTGACCTTCTTCATAATTTAAAAGAAAACCAAAAATTCTTTTATGACATCATGATACCGTATTAGATTAGTAGTACGTTGAGGATTCCGCCATTACGTTGAGGATACCGTACTAAACCATTTTTGGTCAAAAATTGGTTGACCCGGTTAACCCACTGGTCGAACCGGTTGTTCACCGTTGTCAACGTCGGAATTTTTTAGTGTCCCTTTTCGTTACTTGTTCTATGGTGTACTCATGTTAATGTGAGATTTGTTTGAAAAAACAAGTGAAAAAGGTCCGACATGTATAATGTCGACGATTTGACTTTAAGAGTCGCCAGTTGGTGTATTTAACTGGTTACACCAATGCAACCAAAAAAGGTTTGCACATTGACCCAGTGATTTGGCACTGCTAAACGGGTCTGTGAAACCGAGATTCATTTGGGTTCGGGGGCTTGATTATACAGAGGGAAGGTGTTAGGCACCCCCCGACATCCGTGTTGCTACACGATGTGACCCACTTTTCAAAGCGTTATATGAATGTGTGTGTGTGTGTGTGGATCAATGTGCAATTATTTGGAATTAGTGTTACGCCTCGTTCGCACCTAGATACAAAGGGTTTGAATTTATAGAAAAATTCAGTTTTAAACAAGATATAGCAATGAAGTTTTATAAAAAGAGATTTTTTAAACCCTGTGCTCAATAGTAAATGAGGCCTTTGATACTTCCATTTTATTATTAAATGTTCGGCTTGTTTGGTTTTATTTTCGAGATGCGAAGCATCTTCGAGAAAATAATATACAAGTGATCTTAGAACTCCTCATGGACATGATGACCATCCAAGGAAATTCGCATCATCAGAATAATGTACAAGTCACATATTTGAAAAAGATCCATCATGGGAACCGAATCTAGATTCAGTAAACTGAATCTGTGATCACATGATTCCTAGGCTCACATGATACTGCAGTTTGTATGGAAAGCAGTAAGCAGTTATATATATAAAAGCTATAAATATATATATATATATATATACAGACTCGATCAACCACCACAAAGCAACTCCATGGGGGATCGGAAAATTAAATAAAGCAGTAAATGTTATCAACTGCCACGGAGTAAACTCCAGGCGGGACTTGAATATAAATAAAGCTGTAAAAGCTATCAACTACCACGAAGTAAAATCCAGACAGGATGAAATGTAAAGAAAGCTGTAAAAGCTATCAACTGCCATGAAGTAAACTCCATGCAAGACGAAATGTAAATATATATATATATATATATATATATATTTATAAAAGCAGTAAATACACCGGATATAAAATTAAGGCTCATCGAATATGTCCGACAACAGTTATATATATAAGTATATATATATAAGCAATTAAACGCACCGGATGCAAAATTCAGGCTCATCAGAAAGAGTCTGACCACAATTCATATATATATATATATATATATATATATATATATATATAAAAGCCAATAAACTCTCCAGACTGATTAGTAACAGGATTACCTCTGGAGTATGAAAAAGACGCTTTTGCCATCCTACATAGTTAGTAACAGGAAAAGAAAATTTTGAGTGTCTACAAATGCCCCTCTTTATCATGTTCATGCAACGCAATGGAATGGATATGATAAAGATTAGTAGACACTTGAAATATGACAAGGTAAATGATGCAAAATGTAGTGAATGTGATGACGAATGTTAAAATGTTTTGGCAAATCGCAGTTCACAAATTGCACATCGCATTTCGCACTTCGCATTTTGCTTTTCACATTTGGCCAATCGCACTTCGCAAATCGCACATCGCATTTCGCTTATCGTAGATCGCAAATCGCAATGTAATGAATGTTATGTTGCATGTTTAAAATGTTTTCGAAAATCGCCTTGCCTTTACCGATCATTGATGATGCCTATGCTGGTGTTGACTCCAATGGTTTGGCATTTAATCGTTGACGCTTATTTGATGAAGATAAGTTGAGATGTTTTCCACATCTCTGATGACGTTCTAAAATCACCAGACCTTCCCGATGTATACGCTGGCGGTTTGCTACGGTGCCTACCTTGTTCGGTAGTTGAATACGCTGTCATTGCCCAATTATTTCGGTTCCCACTCGAACGGTGGTATTCAAAACTTTCATCACTGAACTGTCTTGATGTTGCGCAGAATTGAAGATAATGGTTTTGAATAAAGGATCTTCCGATACCTTCGCTGAAGTAATATTCAAAGGTTTACTTCACCAGACTCTGCCTGATGTTACTCTTGATAGAAATGTACGTTGATGTAGCGCTTCACCCTTTTTGAGGTGATTTGGAGTTTCCTTTCGCTATTGGGTGCTTGTGCCCCATTTCCTTATTTGATTCGCAACCCTGCTGAACTGATGACCTGAATACCGCTGATATCCCTGGAGGGTGCAGCTCGCTCTTTCGCTATCGAACATTTGAACTTCAGTGTTAAGGCCTCAATTTATGAGGATTTGACGCAAATTAACACATTTGTCGGTGTAGATTTCATTCGCCAGACCTTTTGTCATTGGCCTCGAGTTAAGAACTTTTGGAGAATTTTCCCCTTTTTTCGTAGGGGCACGCTTATGCCGCCATGATTTCTTTCAGGTGTTCTCCTTCTTTTGATGAGAGGCCTGATCCCACCTTAAAAATCCTTCGCTTTCCTGGAATCGGAAAATGCCCCAGTCCATTCGTATGTTGATGTCGAGGATTTATATGAGAAATTCTCTCATGCTGATGGTGCTGATTGGTGCATTTTTCTCTTTAAGATGGTTGATAAATGCCCCGGTGTTGAGTTATTGCTATTTTTGAGATTGCCCAAGTCTTGTTGTAGGGGTCACAATATCGGGTTGTCGCCGATTTTGAAATTTCCCCAGCCTTGCTTGTTGCCTGGGATAGTCGCTTTAACAGATGGGCTGATAAGATGCCGAGATCGCAAGAAACTTTTACCTCTGTACCAGATGGTGAACAAGTATAAGATTTTGGCTTTGATGCCTTCAATCATTGTTTCTCACTTGTTATCGCAATTACTCTTAACGATTTTCTTATGATTTGTTGAAGACTCGTGATTAAGGGTGTCAAATCTTTAAAGGTCCTCGTTGCTGGTTGTCTTGGCGTATCGTTTTTTCTTCCTTTCTGGGATTTGTGCCAGATTTGATGGAATGACATTAAAGTATTGTTGGGCCTTCTCCACATGGGTCACTGACTTGGAGGGTTCTTCTTGGGATCGATGTTTGGGTTTGGACGTTTTTGTTGAGGGTCAGACCGCACCACTGATAGTTGTCTGCGTACTCCTGTGAGTGTAGGAGATTAGGTCTGCGTAGTTCCTGCTTGATGAGATAAATAGTTTGAGAAGTGTTTGTTTGAGAAGTGTTTGTTTGGGTTTTTTGGGTTTTTATTTAGTTTGACTGCACCATAAATGGTTGCCTACGTACTCCCAATGATGAAGGGAGATCAGGTCTTTCGTAGTTCAAGCCTGGTGTAAGAGGTTTAACGCTGAATGTGAAAGGCAGATGGGTGTAGAAGCTTTATTGATGAAGAAGGGTGTAGAAGTATTTTTGTGGTCTTTGTTTTTGTAGAGAAAGGGTAGAAATGTTTTTATAATTTTTTGTTTATTTCGACCGGACCATATAGAATATGGTTGCCTACGTACTCCTATTGAAGAGGAGATCAGGTCGACGTAGTTCGCCCCTATGAGTTGAAACCTGAATGACTTGATTTTTGATTTTTTAATTTTTTTTTGATTTTTTTTTGTTTTTTTTTTCTATACATGCGTGGAAAATAAAAAGTATACTGTGAAGGAAGTGATACCGTCCCAACATCTTCTGGAACTCGCAACTTTATCCCCTAGATCTACATCATTTTGGCTGGTTGAGGCCTGATAATCCAGTTGTCAGAGGTTGTGTTGCCTTCAAGGCTCGCGACAGAGGTTACTTCTTGGTTTTGAATGTCTTCACTTATGGCCATAACTTGATCGCTTCCAGGTTCAATACATTCTTCAGGGATGCTTGAGTTGGACCCATCACAAAAATGAATGAAATCTTGATTCTTTGATGGGTTGGTTTCCCTGACAACCTCACCACCTTTTCCTTCATCTGTTCCCTCACGCTTTTCATGGGCTTGAGAGGATTTAACCATGAAATCTCCCTCGAACTGTTGTCGCATTTCTTGCAAGAAATTTTCCTTTTTTGCTTTTTCTTCCTTGGAAAGGATCAGTATTTCCTTCGCATCATCCAAGGTTATAAGATTTGGAATGTGGTTGTCATCTTTAGACCACAAGATGTTGGATGTTGGCGGAGGAATCTCTTTTGGGGATTCCCTTGTCTCCTCTATCATTTCCTGCATTAGGATCACTCTATCTTGTGTTCTGCCAGGATTATCGCTTATAGCCATCACCTCATTTGCAATGCTTGTCTCGAGTGGACATCTTAAGCTTTTTATTGCCTTTTCGCCTTTTTTGGTCATGGGAACTTCTATCTCCAGCTCTCCATTTTCAATGAGATCCTGGATTTTATGTCACAAAGCCCAGCATTCCTCAGTCGTATGTCCAAGTGAGTTAGAATGGAAGAGACATATCTTGGTGGAATCATATCTCTTTATCTTGGGATTTACAGGAGGCAGAAACTCAGTAATCCTTCCTTCGCTTATCAGAAAGTGTAGCATTTCTTCATTGGATTTGCTTAGAGGGGTGAATTTTCGGGCTCTTGTGGAGGTTATTTGATCTTTCTTCTTTGAGAATTCGCATTCCCCCAAACGATTTTTCTGTTGGCAATGTCTACTAGCAATTTTATCATCCCCTTTTTCTTGGCCTTCTGATAGTTGAGTGAAGAAATGCCTCGTATCCTGATGTTGGCGCACTATCAGCTTAGCTAGCAGATTTATTTGGTTCTGGATCGTCTCTAATTTTTGCATTACTATGATACCTTCCTCTGAGTTTTCCCACTTTAGGACATTTGTTCTGTGCCTTTGGGGGTAGTCCTCTATCCTTCGTATGCACTTACGAATTGGATACATTTCAGTTCTTCCTGACCTGATCATGTTTACTTCCCCCATATCATGCTGTAATGGAAGGTTGGTGTTGACATTTTGTTGATCAGGTTGTTGGACCACAATAATGCCACTTTCGATCAGATTTTGAATTTTATGCTTTAAAGACCAACAATCTTGTGTATCGTGTCCTAGAGATCCTAAGTGGTAAGCACATCTTTGGCTTAGATTGTATCTTTTGCTCCCCGATTCTAGAGGTGGAGCCAGTTCAGTAATTTTCTTATGATCCATCAATATCGCCAACACATTTTCAAGAGAATCGCCTAGTAGAGTGAACACCCGATTTTCCGTTCTCTCAAATTTTCTTTTCCTGTCCTGGAATTGGTTAAATGCATTCTGTTGTTGAAATGGCAGATTGTCTCACTTTTTCCAAATGGGGGGACTGTAGGTTGGTCTACTAGATTGCCCATGTACAACAAGGGATACATCTTCATCGCCTTTATCGGGTGCACCTTTGGGATCGCTTTCGCGATACTTTCCATCAGTATATGTCTTGGCGATTGCTTCAAAGCGATGAAGTCTTTAATCTTGCCTGCCTTCAGGCCCATCTCTGCCATTTCGCTGTGTTTGATCATTTTCGAGAATGACTTTCCTATGCCTGCTAGGATCCTCTCATAGTACGGAGCCTCTTGGATATCAATAAGCGTCATTACCATCTCAGCTTCTGTCATTGATGGAATGACTTACGCTGCTAGATGCCTCCGCCTTTGGGCATATTCTCGGAAAGATTCAGTACTTTGCTTTTTGACTTTAGTCACTTGGTATCGATCAGGCGTCATTTGTGACTGAAAACTGTACTAATTTAGAAAGGCGTGGGCCAATTCTTCCCAGTTGTGAATTTTGGCATTGTCAAGTCGGGCATACCAGGCTTTAGCCTCTCCAGTGAGACTCTTTTGGAAAAGTGCGATTCGAGGCTTTCATCTTTGAGATAAGATCCTAGTTCGCCAATGTACACTTTCAGGTGCGTATAGGGATCGCCTTCCCCATTGTACTTTTCATACTCTGGGACTTTGAATTTGGTAGGATATCGAGCCCCTGGGAATATGCAGAGATATGAATAGGTGACACTCCCATAATTTCCAGTCACTTTGATTGACTGGATGGTCTCATCCATTTGTTGAACTTTCTTTCTTAGATCCCCAGTTTCTCAATCATCCCTGAGATTTGTGATTTTTTTATTGGAATGAGTTTAGGTATCTGGGTTTCAATCTTTTTGCCAATACCCTAACTGCCCCATAGTATGGATGACTATGGTTGAGTGGGCATTGTTTGGCCGTGGATTTCTCCATGTGCAGAGGATTCTGTGTGGATGGGTATTTGTGGACCCTGAATAGATTGGTGTAGTTCTTTGAGCATAAAAGCCAACTCTATCATTTGATAGCTTAATTTTTTGAACTCTTCACGAGAGACAGAAGTTGGATCAGGTTGGGCACTTTTATCCATATCTGACTGTGGGCTTAATGCCCTTTTGGACTTTAAACGGGAAATAGGATCAATTGCTTCCCTACTCAAAGACTTACGTAGTTTAGACTTAGGGAATGTATAAATGTTACATGCTATGTGATGTATCCGTTTTAGGAATTTTATCCTGCAAAACGGACGTTAGTTGTTTGTAACACAGGATAACATGCTAATTTAAATATGCATTTGCACATATATCTTCATATTTTCCATTACAATAGATTGGCATGAACTGAAATTACAAATAAATGTTTTTACAAGTAATTGAAGATGGAAGGCATGAAGAGACTTTCCTCCGCATTTGGTTTATCAGAGGTTGACCTATCTTAGGGTTACTCTCTCGGCTTTTTGGCATGAAGGTTCCCAGAACATCGCAATCTACTTGACGGGAAGTTAATTCGGTCTTTCAACTGGAGCGAATCTGGGTGGTGCCTTTCCTGAGCCCCATTGGAATTATTCTTCCTATGAGTCCAGTAATCAAATACCGATAGGATAGCCTCCTGGTGGAGGAACCACACAACATACATTCACATACAACGTGTCTCACCGTTTATGAAAATGATAACATGTGCGAAGCACTAATATCACAGATAGATATTTTGCAGTGCAGTAAGTAAAATGCATTCGTACACATTTATCATAAATGTAAATGCAACATTCACACACAAGCATATAACAGTTTTAAAAAGCTTGTAATAGCGGCTTAAGCCCTCTTATGGATCCCCAAGAGAGTCGCCACCGTCGATGTCGGGATTTTTAGTGTCCTTTTCGTTACTTGTTGTTTTGGTGTACTTTCGTGTTAATGTGAGATTTGTTTAAAAAAATAAGTGAAAAAGGTCCGACATGTATAATGTCGATGATTTGACTTTAAGAGTCGCCAGTTGGTGTATTTAACTAGTTGCACCAACGCAACCAAAAAAGGTTTTCACATTGACCCAGTGATTTGGCACTGCTAAACGGATCTGTGAAACCGAGACTCATTTGGGTTCGGGGGCTTGATTATGCGGAGGGAAGGTGTTAGGCACCCCCCGACATCCGTGTTGCCACAGTGACCGTCATTTTTCAAAGAAACTGTTATATGAATGTGTGTGTGTGTGTGTGTGGATCAATGTGCAATTATTTAGAAGTAATGCTACGCCTCGTTCGCACCTATATACAAAGGGTTTGAATTTATAGAAAAATTCAGTTTTAAACAAGATATAGCAATGAAGTTTTATAAAAAGAGGTTTTTTAAACCCTGTGCTCAATAGTAATTGAGGCCTTTGATACTTCCATTTTATTATTAAATGTTCGGCTTGTTTGCTTTTATTTTCGAGATGCGAAGCATCTTCGAGAAAATAATATACAGTAGTGCCGAAATCCTCATGGGCATGACAGCCATCCAAGGAAATTCGCACACTGTAGATAATGTACAAGCTGCTTACAGTTGAAAAAGGTCCATCATGGGAACCGAATCTAGATTCAGTAAACTGAATCTGTGATCACATGATTCCTAGGCTCACATGATACTACAATTTGTATGGAAAGCGATAGCGATTATATATATAAAAGCTGTAAATATATATATACAGACTTGATCAACCACCACAAAGCAACTCCATGGGGGATCGAAAAAGTAAATAAAGCAATAAATGCTATCAACCGCCACGGAGTAAACTCCAGGCGGGACTTGAATATAAATAAAGCTGTAAAAGCTATCAACTGCCACGAAGTAAACTCCAGGCAGGACGAAATGTAAAGAAAACTGTAAAAGCTATCAACTGCCACAAAGTAAACTCCAGGCAGGACGAAATGTAAATATATATATGTTAGGTTTGTAATATTCATGGGCGCAATCAAATTGCAAAAATTAAGCGGAAGCGAGATAAAATCAGAGTTTAAAATTTTACAAACCATATACCCGGATCACCCTTTATGCACAATTATTAATTAAACGAAGAATAAGAAATTATGAAATCATACCCTTGAGAAACGAGCTTCTCAGTGCATGCAGTTCACCTCCTACTTCTCATGATCTCCTTGAATCCACCGGGTTTGGTTCCTTCCTTTGATCAACGTTAGCCACCCATGTGTTTGGCCTCTCAGAGGTGATCCACCAAGGAAAAAGAATTTTCAAGAAGAAGGGTGGTTGGCTAAACCCTAGTTTTTCTATCTCATAGAAAGGTGTACTCTCCCAACAATTGGAATTATGTCAGTATGTTAAAAAATCAACAACCCCCCCACCACCCATAATAAGACTCCTCTTATTTATAGATGTGGGCAACTCACCTTAACAATTAAGGAATTGGGTTTTATTTAATTAATTAAATTCTTTTAATTAATTAAGCTCCCTAATCTTATTAGGGATAATTAATTAAAACTCCTTTAACTAATTTTCCTTCCTAATCCAATTAGGAATAAATGAAAGTACTTATATTAAATTAATTCCTAAACTCTTTTAGAAATTAAAATAATAATAATTGTAATAATATTAATAAGACTCCTCTTATTAATTTATATTTAATATTTCTAAAATATTAAATAATAAATATTAAGCTATTTAATTTATTCTATCACCATAGATTAAATTAAATATACTTAACATATTATTACGATTATGCCATTAACTTCTTAAATAATTATTCTTCCTTTTTTATGGTGTGACCCTTTAGGTTCTCACATTAAACCAATTGTGAATAAATCAATTAGAACAATTCTAATCTTATTTAAATAAATAAATTAAACAATTAATTTATTTAAATAAATAATATTTATTCTACAATAGGGGATAAGCCTCCCCTAATGATCAACGACTTTTCCGGATAATATAGATTTCAACATTAATCATTAAAGAACCTTTGAGTAAATAGTTGATAATTCAATCCTTCCACCATACAATGTCCCAATTAAATATAAGACATGGAATTCTTTCATCAAGTCTTATTTTATTTAATTATATGTATTTCGATCCTTAAATGCACAACTCAAATAATGCAAATTAGAAACTCCTTTCTAATTTCATTCTCGCCTTCGCCAAGGACTCTTTGGGTTGTCATTTATCGAATCACATAGGACATATCTCTTCTTTTATTAGAAGTGGTAGATTCTTTATTGATCATACATTATCTCCATGTACAACTTATTATACCCAAGCATACCCTTTGATATACCCTAAGGGTCTTAAGGAATAAGTCAAAGTATAACTCATCATACACAAGATACTATGATGATCTCAAGTCCAAGGATCACTTGACTACTATCACTACTGAGAATTCTATCGACAGCAAATAAAACTCCATTAGGTATTCCTTAGCGAGCCACGCGTTCGATTGAACTTATTCTCTAATAAGCACCTACATACTTGCTTTAGTGTCTCCACACAAATGATCGTGAGATCAATCATCCTCATCCAATGAAAGCAAGAACGTATGTACCAATCTATCCGGATTCACTAATCCCCAATTTAGTAATCCAATGATTGGGAACTATTTTAGTTTTAAGCTTTCTAAGAATTTAGATCTCATTAGAATGATCATCATCATTATTCTAAAAGCATTGCTTAAAACTATGGGTTTATCACATATTATAAAACAGCATCATGTAGATAATTAAAAGTCTTTAATAAATTAATATTTTTTATTAATAAATGAATAAGATTGTTACAAAGTATATGCTTTATCATCAAACATGATTGGCTTGTGTGCATACTACTTTCAATATATACATATATATTTATAAAAGCAGTAAATGCACCAGATATAAAATTCAGGCTCATCGGATATGTCCAACAATAGTTATATATATATATAAGCAATTAAACGCACCGGATGCAAAATCCAGGCTCATCGGACAGAGTCTGACCACAATTCATATATATAAATATATATATATAAGCCAATAAACGCTCCAGGCCAAAGTCTAGGCTCAATCGAGGCATAACTCGATAATGTTAGTCTATATAAAAATATATACATATATATAAGTATATATATATCTGACAGAAGAAATGAAACCACGGACCAAAGTCAAAGGCAAAACACACACACACGACTCTCAATGTGTATACAAGGTGTGTCTTTATTATGAGAAGAAAGGCTTTATAGAATGTAAGAAGGCTTGATTGTAAACGCCAATGTATGATTTCTATGACTCTATATGGTTAAACACTCGCCTCCTCACGGATGAAAGTATAGTTATATGTGAGCTAACAGATGTTTAAAATGAAGAAAACACTCAATATAAATGTGTACAGAGTAAAGTGGGATGGGCTTCCTCGCTTTTCTCTCTTTTTCTCTCCCCAAAATGGTCAATTTCATTTTATATTTATAGGATCGATGGCGCAGTAGGTGTACTGCAGCGTACCATGATAGCTACACTGCTGGTATGGTCGTGGTGGACCCGGCCGGGTCTGTTGTCTCGATGTGACGTGCACTCGCAAGATTGTAATGTCCGCTCGAACTTGCAGAACTTCAATCCGAGCATCCGAACGAGGTATACAAGACCATCTTCGGACTGCTTTTGTCGAGAGTTACGCAATGACATGGGATTTGCCCTTTTTGATTCCAGGATATTTGGTCCATGACCGAAATAGCATTTCTGGGTCTCCATCAGGCAATACGTTGAGCTGTTTTGCGTAGTTTGCGCTCGGAAGTTGAGATATGGTTCTTGTGAGACTTCTTTTGAAGCAATATGAGTTGAAATGAGTGTATTTGATTTGAAGTGAAGTTGAGTCGGCAAAATGACCATTTTGCCCCTCCTGGGGTTATCTTTCGCACAGTTGTAGCAGGTTTTTCCCAAGGTTATCTCTTAGATTGTCATGTTGTTGACTCTGAATGTACTCAGGGTTATCTCTGAGGTTGGAATTGATGTTGTGGTCCTCCAGGATTACCTCTGGAGTATGAAAAAGATTCTTTTGCCCTCCTGCATAGTTAGTAACAAAAAAAAAATTGAGTGTCTATCTGGGTCTTTTTTTAGTACCAAAAAATTTTAAATATTAAAAGTAACTATTTTTAGTAATATCAGAACTCAACTTTATTTTGTTTTAATTCATAAAAAATGAGATTTTTAAATTTTATTAATTATTAAAATATATATTTTTATATATTAATGATATCACTGGTCAATAATAATTCGATCACTAATTGGACCAATAATCTATCCATCAATATTTTTTTGGTTCGAAAATCTAGATTTTTATTGTCTATGTTGTGCCAAACTTTTAGTGTACACAACTCTCTTGTGTCCGTCCTCAATCCTATTCAATCCGTTATTCTTCTATATAAATATTAAAATATATTTGAGGAAAAAGTCTTCGTATTCATTTAAGATGTGAAATTGTTGAATTCGACTCCAGTTTGAATTGGTTATGTTGCAAAATTCTAACATACTTAATTTTCAGTGGGTCCTACTGAGATTTAGGCTAGAGATCGCCCTGCCCTGGTCAGCATTGAATGTTTGTACCTTATACATATATAGCTAATAATACGGTGCTAATAATTTAATAAAGAAATTGATATTTTAATAATAAAAGTGTCGCTATAGATAAATAACGACGATAAAAATCGCCGTTATAGAATCTATTATAATATTTTTTATTATGAAATTATCATTTTATGTTGTGAATTTATCAATTTTCAAGTCTTACAATTACAATCAAGGTACAATAAATAATGTTGACGGTTCAAATAAAAATATCAACAAATATAATACTTTTTAGAGATCGTTTTAACAATTACTATAATATGAAAAGTGTTATTTGCACAAGAATTTTTTGATATTTACACAAGACTCCTCTTGCATGCATGTAAGTAGACCATACAAATCAAGCCCAAGTTCGCGGGTTGGACCAGCCCGCCCGCCCACCCGCCACGGGTGGGACTTTAAGCTGCAAAATTTTAACCCAATAAAATTTGGATTTTTTTGGCCCGCACGTTTTAGGCCCGATCCGCCACCCGCCCAGCCTGTTTGGACCAAACCCGCCTGTTGGGCCATAATCCTTTCCTTTATTAGGCCGAAATTATTGGGCTCCTCCCTTGGATAATGTTATGCTAAATCATGGTTGGATCTGGTCACTTGGGTCATTCTAATTATTTGGGCTTAGTCATTATATTGGCCCATTATACAAATTATCACTTAATCCCAATTTTGACCAGTAATCATTATGCTAAATGATATTTGACAATTGTGTTCCGCCACTTTCTTTGCATGGCATTAATGAGGATGGGACTCAAACGAATGGCCAGAATAAACAAGAATGAGAGGGATGAAAGTAGATCATTTACTTTTAATTTGAAGTGACCCAAGTAAGGGAAAAAGGTGTCGGGAAGGTGGTGGGTGTACCAGAAACCGGATAGTGGAGCATCATGGGGCTAAGATTACATAAGAGGTAAATAATACATACATTTTTTCATTAGAATTTTATTCTATCTCTCTCGGACACTAGACAATATTTTCTCTCCATTGTTAACCTTGTGATCGCTTTGTCTCGACTCTCACGCCGGAGCTATCCCTCGTGGTCGGTAGCCAAGCTTCACGGTATTGACTTGTTGAAATGCGGGGATATTGGACGCGTCTTGGTGATTGGGGACGTGGAGAAAGATCTTGGCGTTAACATTGGGCTAGAAGGAGGTGAGTTCTAATGTCACGAATATTTTTCAATCACGAATCAGTGTGTTTTTCTACGTCGATATTCATGGTGAAGAGTAGAACACCTACACAAGAAGGCGGTAGAGGGTCGCCGGTGAATCGACACCGTGTATGCAGTAAGGATCGTTTGGGACCGTGATAAGTGTTCATGCAAAGACAGCTGGCGTCCAAACGATCCTCAAGATTTTCAATTGAAGAAGATGGGTAAGGTTAAGCGTAGGTTAGTCACCCTATCGATAAAGCATTCGCCACGGTCGGAAACGAGTAGAAGGCACTTCGCCTAGAACTCGATACCGAGAAGACCAAGATGAAAAAGCTGCACGACTAGCCAAGATGGCTGATGAAGAAGATAGAGCTATGGAAGTACTTGTGAAGCAACGACAGGAAATAAATGAACAGATGACCCGAATGACTGAGTTGAGAGATAAAGAACTCGAGAATAATCGGTCCAGAAGCGAGGACAAGGCGAAAAGAAACTGTTCATTCAGACGAGAGTCTCGAGGTTTAAATCGAGAAAGAAGAAGATCCAAGCCTTACTCCTCAAAGATCGAGGAGGGTACATCACCCCTGTCGATTCTAAGGAGCAGGATCGGAGGAACGAAGAGGTCGGTCCAAGGATAGTAATTCGAAACCACAAAGAGAGCCCTTGTTGTTGCACATTCTCGCTTTTAGTGCCCGAGCACAAAGACGAAGCATATCTAGAGATTGTACTCAGAGAGTCTATCGAGGGTACACCTACTGTAGATACAACACCGAAGAAGTCCTTCAGAGTTGAAGGTTACATTAAGAAACCGGCCTACCTCATAAGAGAAAGGAGTCATCGGAAAAAGAAGCATCGTCTCACCCGTAAGGAGTAGATTATTTGGTTAAAGAGTTAAAAGAACTTCTAAGCAAACTTGGAAGTACGAAAGACGAAGGACACTTCGGAAAGAGGGAATCCTTTTTCTCGGAGATTCTTAGAGAAAAAGTCGACCCCACCAAGAAGGCTGCCCGTATGGAGAGTTATGATGGATCGGGGATCCCCTATGACCCTGGTCAGCGCTCGAACGATTGATGGATTATTATGATTTTAGCGATCTTCGCTAAATGTCATACTTTCGTCACAACACTTAGAAAGGATGCCGGCGGTGGATGGGGACTTTGCCTTCAAATTCAATTTCATCTTGGCGGCGCATATGCGAGAATTTCATGCTCGCTTTGGCAAAGAACAAAAGAAGGGGAAAACCAACTGGTTCATCGCTCAGTTCGACAGGTTTCGAATGAGTCTTTGGGCCGATATGTGAAGAGATTAGTGAAGCGATGGGCGGTGTGATTTGAATGATCTGCAAGCCGTTGGACTGCTTTCGAGAATGGGTTAGATCTGGTCAAATCGTAGAAAAATTAGTGAAGAAGTTGATGTTTCATCACCAAGAGTCTTCTTTGAGGCCTTTGACAAAGTGAAGGTTATATCGTGGTAGAGGAAGCTATGGATGACTTTAAGCGTTTCGCTTGAGATCTACTAAGGAGACAGATCGGGATGAAATGACAAAGATCGAGAGAAAGAATGAGGGTAATAAAGACCATATGAGGCGGATCAAAAAAGTTTAATAATTGGAGATGTGGTGGAGGACGTTCGTCCGCTTCCAAAGACAACGAGTAAATAGACGTACACAACACTTAATACAGACGAGGTCATTATCTTGGATCAAATTAAGAACCAACCTATTTTTGAACCACCTCGAGATAACATTAAGCCCTGAAAAGGAAATTTCGTAAGTATTGTGATTATCATCAAGCTTGGTCATGATACAAACGATTGTGCTAGTTTGAAAGATTTTATTGAAAGGAAGGTATGCGGAGACTTTGATTGAAGATGTGGTCGCCAGAACCAATCAACAAGGAGACAGAGGGCTGTTCTCGTAGCTCAACCGATTCAACAAGTGTTACCGCTCCCTAACAAAACTGCAAGACATGTGATAGATGTCATCACCGGGGTACTTACCGCAAACTTGTTGGAAAAAAAAAAGCCGAGGCCATTTGGATTGATTGGCGTAGCGATGGCAAGGTACCCTCCGAAGACTGACAGACCTTATCCGAGTTCGGTAATCTCTTTTACTGATGAAGATTACCCTTCGGAAATTATCGAACCGCACGAGGGATCATTGGTGTTGACTGCACAAGTGGGTTCGGTAGATATGAAACGGATGATGGTGGATAATGGGTCTTCTGTAGATATTCTGTATGCCCACGCATATCAGAGAATGATGAACCATGTTTTCAGATATCAACTGGGTAGGAATATGGAGGTGTATGTAGATGATATGATTGTCAAAAGTATGTTGATACATAAACATATGGATGATTTAGAAGAATGTTTTCAGACAATTCGTCAACACAATTTGAGATTGAATCCCACTAAATGCACCTTCGGTCTAGGAGCTGGCAAATTTCTGGGATATCTTGTCAGTCAGAGAGGAATAGAGGCCAATCCTGAGAAGATTCAAGCGATACTGAACATGAAGACTCCTCAGTCATTTAAAGATGTTCAACGTCTGACTGGAAGGATTGCAGCTTTAAGGAGGTTCATGTCCAAGTCGGCGGAAAGATGTCTACCGTTCTTTGATACATTGAAAGGGCCGAAGAATGCAAAGACGTTTCAATGGACTTCGGAGTGTGAAGACGCCTTTCAGAGTATCAAGTCCTATTTATCTTCGACGCCTTTGTTGGTGAAGCCCGTTCCTGCTGAACCTTTATATTTGTACTTAACATGACTAGTTCATTGGCGTAGGAGGCGTTTTGAGTGCGTGAAGTTGGAAAGCAAAGACCCGGTTTATTATGTAAGTTTATGTCCTTCGGGATGTTTGAAACAAGGTACCGAATATTGAAAAGTTTGCTTTTCGCTTTAATAAGCTGCTAGTCGAAAGCTTAGCAATACTTCCGTGGTAGATTGGTAATATATATATCTGATCGACCTTTAAAGAAGATTATGGGTAAACCCGAGGTATCGGGGAGATTTATTTGCACGGACGATGGAGTTGTCACAATTTTTCATTGAATATCATCCCGAATCGCCATCAAAGGCAAGCCTTGGCTGATTTTGTTGTTGAATGCTCGTTTTAAAAGTCGATGAAGTTGTAGCAGAAGATGAAGGATCGGACAGAAGCGATTCGCGATTCTTCAGTGAGGCGAGAGTTCGTGGATATTTGTATGCAGATGGGTCTTCTACCACAGACGTCGATGGAGCGAGTGTTATTCGACGAGTCCGTGGGGGATTCAAGGTACAACAGCCATCGATTTTGATTCAAAGCAACAAACAACGAAGCTGAGTATGAAGCGGTACTTGCAGGACTACGGTTGGCAAAGAGTCTTGAAGTGCAAAGAATAATTATCTTTAGTGATTCTCAGCTAATCGTTAAGCAAATTTCTGGGGAGTATGAAGCTCGAGGCCCAAAAATGATCAAATATCTAATAGAATTGAAGGAGCAACTTCAGTATTTCCAATCCTATGAGTTTCAAGGGATCGAGCGTAATAACAATTCAATAGCCGATGCATTCTCCAAATTAGCCACTACAGATGTTAACGTTTTTGATGGGTCAGTTTATTTACAAACTTTGCAACATCCTAGTGTCTATTATGAATCGGTAATGTGCATTGACCGAACCAACTGCTGGTTGACTCCGTATATAGAGTATCTGGCAGATGGCGTCTTACCTTCGGATCGGATGCTCGCCAAAAAAGTTAAGTATAAAAGTGCTAATTTTGTTCTAATTGATGGAGATCTATTCCGAAGAGCTTTTTCATCTCCATTATTGAAATGTTTGACTCCATCTGAAGCTGACTATGCTCTTCGGGAAGTACATGAAGGTATTTGTGGTGACCATATGGCGGCTAAGTCATTAGCCTATAAAATACTTCGTCAGGGATACTATTGGCCTACCATCTTTAAAGAAGCAACTGAGTATGTCAAGAAGTGCGAGAAATGTCAGATCAACAGTCCGATCCCACATCAGCCACCAGAAGAGCTATACTCGATCTTATCTCCTATACCCTTCGCTGTCTGGGGGGTTGATATACTGGGTCCATTACCGAAAGCTAAAGGTCAGGTCAGCTTTGTCATAGTTGCTATTGATTATATGACTAAGTGGGTGGAGGCAAAACCACTTCGGTCAATAACGGAACAGGAATGCCTAAAGTTTATAAAGGAGTCAGTCGTGTTTCGCTTCGGGATTCCTAAGGTGTTGATATCGGACAACGGGCGCCAGTTTGTGGGATCGAAATTTGAGGCATTCTTGAAAGAACTGGGAATTCAACATAGAAAGACTTCAGTGGCTCATCCACAATCGAATGGACAAGTTGAAGTGACCAATAGAACGTTGTTGAATGGAATCAAGCGTAGATTAAATGAAGCCAAGGGCAGATGGCCAGAGGAGCTACTTAGTGTGTTGTGGGCTTATCGAACTACTCCAAGGACTACAACAGGAGATTCACCCTTTAGATTGGCTTATGGTACTGATGCCTTAGTTCCAGTTGAAATTGGATCTCCCAGTCTTCGGGTCAGCCAATTCAGAGAAATTTACAATGAGGAAGGGCTTAAGGCCAACCTTGATTTACTTGAAGAAGAAAGAGAAACAGCCTTAATCAGTTGGCGGACTTATCGTGAAGAGTGGCTAAGCACTATAATAAGGGAGTAAAATGTGAAGGTTGAAGTGGGAGATTTTGTCCGAGAGAAGCCAAAGCATCTACACCTCGAGAATATAGGAAAGTCGATGCCAAATGGGAAGGACCGTATGAAATAAGCTGAAGTGCGTAAGTCGAGGAACTTATCGATTGAAAGCATTAGATGGGTCGACAATTAAGAATACTTGTGCGCACGTGGGCGGGCTTAGAAAGTACTTTCGATAAAAATGATGTATATATACATGGGAAGGTCAGTAAATATTTATGTCATCATCAATGAAAGTTCCTTTTTCTCGAACAAATTTTGTTTTCATTCTTTGATCGATCATTGGTGTTAGGAGGTTGGTGGACTCATTTGGCCATTCGATGGCGACCTCTTTGGCAGTGGTCCTTATGAGTTTGTCGCCCTTCGTGGTAGGCAAACGTCATTAGTGTTAGGAGGTTCGGGTGGGCCTTGCTTTGGCCATTCGATGGCGACCTCTTTGGCGGTGGTCCTTATGAGTTTGTCGGGCCCTTCGTGGTAGGCAAACGTCATTGGTGTTAGGAGGTTCGGGTGGACTGGCCGCCATTCGATGGCGACCTCTTTGGCGGTGGTCACTTAGACCTTGTCAGCCCTTCGTGGTAGGCAAGTGTCATCTTTCGGACTTTGTCAGCCCTTCGTGGTAAGCAAACGTCATTGGTGTTAGGAGGTTCGGGTGGACTCATTTGGCCATTCGATGGCGACCTCTTCGCCGGTGGTCACTTAGACCTTGTCGAAGCCCTTCGTGGTAGGCAAGTGTCATCTTCGACTTTATCGGTGCCCTTCGTGGGCAAACGTCATTGGTGTTAGGAGGTTCGGGTGGACTCATTTGGCCATTCAATGGCGACCTTTTTCAAGTGGTGGTCCTTATGAGTTTGTCGGGCCCTTCGTGGTAGCAAACGTCATTGGTGTTAGGAGGTTGGGTGGACTCATTTGGCCATTCGATGGCGACCTCTTCTACGGTGGTCACTTAGACCTTGTCAGCCCCTTCGTGGTAGGCAAGTGTCATCTTTAAGACGTTGTCGGGCCCTACGTGGTAGGCAATTGTCGACACTTAGACCTTGTCGAGCCCTCCGGGGTAGGCAAGTGTCATCCTTCGATTTTGTCGAGACCCTTCGAGGGTAAGGCAAATGTCATCTTTTAGTTTTGTTAGGCCTTTAGGGGTAAACAAATTTCTAACGAAGCGATATATGTCTCACACTTGATAACTAATAAGTATTCCTTTATTTTATTACCTAAAATTTTTCTAAGTGTTGAGTTGTAAAGCTTCATTCTTACACTTCATCTGTTATATGGCATGTTTAGTTGTTTTCTAACAATTCAGGTTCAACACATGAAGGGGTTGGTGCATTTTTTCACTTAATGAAATGTTGGAGTATTGGTAGATAATAAACCGAAGTCATAAGGAATGAAACTATTTTCATTAAATATTTAATTTAATTACACTATTGACAATTTTTACAGATATTGTAAATTAAAGACAGGAAAAAACATAAACAGCAAACATCAGCTTCAGACTCCATCTTCGTCTGAAGAATCGAGTAAGGATGGATCCAGATTAGGTGCGAGCGCTTCTCTCTTGCCACGACTTGGCAAAGCTCATAACTCTCGGAGTATATCTTCATTATTTCTCCATTAATCTCGTCCAGAGTTAGGTACTCTTCGTGATATTTGTTTTACGAAGGTCGTGCCGGTTAATGGAGGCCCAAGGTCCCGAAGAGCCTTGAGCTCTCGGATTTCTCCTCAAGTTTGAGAGCTACTCGTGTGACGATTTTTCTGCGCCTCCAACTTATGGATGGTCTTAGTCAAGATCTTTGCATCAGCCTTTAGCTCCTCGATCTTTTCCATCCTTATCTCGCTCCTCTGAACCAAGTCAACGTTCATTTTCACGATCTCTTCGTGCTGAGCTTTGGTTGACTTCAGTTCTTCCTTGGAAGCCTTCACATCTCCTTTGGCTTGGGCTAACTCTTTTTGAAGACCTTCGTTTGTATGAAGAAGGCATTCATGTTGAGTTTTCTCCTTCGCCAAGGCAGACTTCAGCATGGCATTTTCCTTCCTCAAGATCTCTTCTTCGCTTGACGAGAGAGATCTTGGCGAAGACGATCAAACACCTTGACCGGCACATGTATTTCCAATATCATTTGATTAGTTTTCAGATATATAAACATGCAGATTAATTCAGAAATAAAGAAGATACTCATTTACCTTCGCCAAGTAGCTCATGCCTTCACTAAGTAGATCTCCATTCGAACTATTCCGAACCGATGATCGATCGCTTGCCACGAACAAAGGTGTTGAGCAGTTGGAATGGAAAATGAGCATTGAAGTCGGGGCCACATTGTTGGAGAAGCCATGGCTTCCGATCAATCTCGGTGGTTTGTTCTCTTGGTGGGGAAGGTGGAGGTTCTTAGCGAAGAGGTGAGGGTCTACGTGTATGGGTTCGGGAGAAGGAGATCGAGGCGGTGTGCGTTCGGGGAGTTGGCGAGGAAGGGAGAGATGCATCGGTGAATGATGATGGTCGCTTTTCTTTTTCGGAAGGCGTGTGGGTTGGTTCGGTGGGCTCATTATCAGGAACAGGGGTTTCTGTGGATATGATTGGAGGAGTGACAACCGAAGATGTAGGGACTCGAAGCTCTTCGGCAGTCAAAGGAGTTATTTTAGTTCTTATTTTCTTTACACGAAGGACCTTGGCCCGATCGTGCAAAGGAATATCGAGAAGGCTTCTTCTCACCGGGATAGGTTCGGAGGTTGGAGGATTGGGATTAGTTGAAGTTGTTTGGGGGGTTGCTTCGGGGATTGTTTCAGGATCACTGTCAGGGTTTGCTTCTGGTTGGGTGGTTTTGGTTCGTTTGGCGGATCTTTTTCTTCGGCGAGGTCGAAGGTTTTCTTCGGGAATATTAGGTTAAATCGTTCGAGGTTCGTCGGTTTGAAGGGAAGAAGTTGGAGGATCGACAAGTGAGGAGGGTTAACACGGGAAGATCCTTCACGGGTGCTCTTCACTTGCACGCATTTTCCCCGCCAAAAATCTTCCAGGTCTCTCACCTCCAGAGAAGTCGGTTTGATCAGAGATACTGCAAAAAACCACACATCATAACATGTATCACTTATACAGCTCAAGTTCGAAATTATATTGCAGAATCAATCAAAACTTACATTTGTGGTTGTATAACCAAGCTTGTTTGGTCAGAAGTGTAAAACTCCATTCCTTTGGAGGAATTTTCCTCAAGAAGTCCGCCATCTCCCTCACCCGTTCTTCGGATATATCACCGAAGTCAGCAGAGACTTGGTCAGAGGTGGTCCAGTCTGGAAGGGAAGAAATCTCAGGCCCTGTGATGAAAAACCACTTCTCGTGCCAACCTTTATTCTTTGGAAGGAGTGTTCATCAAAGTCTCTCTCTCGAACCTAGTGTTAGGTCGAGGAGATTGCTTACTCAATACTGAAACCCCGTTCTGGGACCTACCAAGCAGAGAAGAGGGTGAAGAAAATGTCAACGAGGAGTAATCCCAAGTTAAGTGGTGGAAGAAGGCAATGAATGCCGGGATATGGATGTAGGAGTTGGGCACTAGTTGGGCGAAACCCACTCCTATAAACCCTAAAAGGGTAATGATGAAGACATGAAGAGGGAGTGAACCCCTTCTCCGTAAGAGTAACGGCACGGCGACACTCCAACCGCAGTCCGGTCATTTGGTACATACGCTCTTCAGAGCAGGAGCCCTTATTGCATACATGTCAGGAATCTGATAACGACTCCTGAGCATGCATATTTCCGATTCAGTGACAGAGGAACGAATGTTGGCATTAGGAAATTGTTCCCCGTCTTTGAAGAAATCAGAAGTAGAAGAAGTCAAAGAAGGGTTTCCTCCCATAGTAGATGATTGAGGGTTAGAGCTTGAACCCTCTTGATTAGGGTTTGGATTGGGAGAAACGATCTTGATGGGAGTTGCACGCAAAGGGGAGTTCTGCTCAGAAGTTTCAGTCACCATTGTTTCGATTTTGTGAAGCAGAGAAAGAAATTTGCAGAGAAGAAGAAAGCTCTAAGGTTCAAATTTTGAATTAGCAGGTAAAACCGTCAGAATTGGTAAAGTTTACCTTTTTATAACGTGAGGTTACCTGCAGTAATTAAGGGCGGCACATTTAATTCACTGCAATGATGATGAATTGGAAGGGTTTCATCCGTTTTAGACCTAAATATCTTCACTTTCGTGGGCTTGCATCTATTGGGTTTCTCACTTTTGTACCTGATGACAATTTGGGCTTTGGCAAGTTTTCTCTGGATCTCTTATGATTTTTACAGATGGTTACATCCACGGGCCTATATTGTTTATAGTCTTTCATTAAACACCCATTTAATATAAGACTAGGGGGTAATGTTGGGCCATAATCCTTTTCCTTTATTAGTCGAAATTATTGGGCTCCTCCTTGGATCATGTTATGCTAAATCATGGTTGGATCTGGTCACTTGGGTCATTCTAATTATTTGGGCTTAGTCATTATATTGGCCCATTATACAAATTATCACTTAATCCCAATTTTGACCAAGAATCATTATGCTAAATGACATTTGACAATTGTATACGCCACTTTCTCGTATGGCATTAATGAGGATGGGACTCAAACGACCCATGGTGAATAAACAAGCGATGTGAGAGGGGATGAAAGTAGATCTATTTACTTTTCTTTCAAGTGATGGGTAAGGAAGTAAGGAAAAAGGTGTCGAGGAAGGTGGTGGGTGGTACAGTAAACCGGATAGTGGAGCATGCGTGGGGCTAAGATCACATAAGAGGGGTAAGTAACACATACATTTTTCATTAGAATTCTTATTCTATCTCTCTCAGACACTAGACAATATTTTTCTCTCCATTGTTAACCTTGTGATCGCTTCAGTCTTGACTCTCACGCCGAGCTATCCCTCGACGGACGGTCGGTAGTCAAGCTTCTGGTATTGACTTGTTGAATTGTGCGGGATATTGGACGCGTCTTGGTGATTGGGGACGTGGAGAAAGATCTTGGCGTTAAAACACTTCGGTTTGTCGAGTTTTACAGAGTATGAACTCGTGGAAATATCAAAAAAAATTTGTATAAAATATCAATTTCTATAATATTTATAATTATAGTTTTAAAATGAAGGATTATGGTGAACTGAAAATTATATTTTGCTCATTTTATATAAAATTGTGTCATTTACAAAACTTGCAAACTTGAAAAATATATATTTTTCTTTTTGCTTATTCTTAAATATAATTAATATTTAATTTAATAATTGATGACATTGTAAATAAGCAATTACGTTATTATACTTGAAAACATTATATATTTTATATTATTATTATTATTATTAAAAATAAAAAATATATATTTTGTATAAATAAGACTATCTTTATGGGATAAAATCACAAAGTGGGTATCTATTATCTATTATCTATTATATATACTAAATCACAAAGATACATAGTACAATAAATCGATATATGTCGTTCTATAAAATTGACACATGTCCATCCTAATTAATCCTTCTTATTATCCTTGACAAAATACCCTTAACAATTACTTTGATATATATATTGATCACCTTATTTTATGGATATTATCAACAACTACGTTATTTTAGGATCCATTAATTAGATTACTCTCTTAGCAACAACAGATTGGATCAATTTAAACACGATAGGCCAACTTGCTTTTTATGAAAAATTAGTTTTAATTATTTGAAAAGTAAATTTCCTTTAATATTAGACTTTTATTTATTTTACCTACTTTTCATAGTTCCATGCAATTAAAAATTATTTCCATATTCATTTTAAAACTTCAATCTATTAGCTTCCAAAAATTCTTTCAATTATTTGAACCACGCTAATTGATTCTAAAGATATGAAAATTTATTTGCTTAACCAATTTATGGAAAACTCAATCAATTTAAAATTCATGTGAATATTTATTTTTATCTTTAAAATAATAATTTTGTAGTAACTGATATTTTTAAAGTAGTTCAAGAAATCAACTATTACATTATCAAATTAATTTACATGAATTGAAATTGTAATTTTCACTAATTGATTAGTAAAAGAATCTAAATTGGATTTTTTATGGGATCTTTGGAAGTATAATTAATTTTGTCATGAAACTTGAAATTAGTTTAATTATTTTATTAAAATGGAATGACCAATTTACGTGAGTTCATATGAGGTTGTCTTTGATGTGGTAAGATTTTGAATGGAATCTATCTATTATTTATGATCTATTATATCGTTATCTACATAGCATCATTGAATGACATGTGTTTTCTCACATTGTAAACGTATGTTCTATATAATTGATGTACATCCCACACTAATTTAATTATATTACAACATAGTATTATATCATTTATAATTATATTACAACATAATATTATTATGTTTAAAACATTTAAAACAATTATATCCTAAAATTACTACTTTTCTAATATTATATCATTCACAATTATACCATCGTTATATCATACATGTATGGTATAATATTATAATACACGTATATAACAAAATAACTACCTATCTAAACTGTATGCGGATATTATCATTACTAATTTAATTATATTACAAAGATATTATTATACCATTTATAATTATATTACAACATAATATTATACAGATTTAAAATATTTAAAATAATATTAAAATAACAAATAATATCAATCATAACTTACTATGTTTATTTTATAATCTTATAAATCACTATTTTCTCAATCTAAACGGTTTTTATATTATTATTATTATTTTGATTTTATAATCCCTAAATCACTACAAAATTTAAACATTTACGATAATGTTAATCGTTTCTAATATTATAATTACTAAATTAATTATTAACTTTTAAAATCATTACTTTTTTAATTTCAAAATAATATTTTAAATTTATAACCCACTAAATCACTACAAATCTAAATTATTTTGGTAATGTCAAATTTATTACGATATTATCATTTCTAATTTAATTAGTATCTCTTAAAAGTACTATTTTTAATCCCAAATTAATATTTTTATTTTATAATCCCCTAAATCACTACAAATCTAAATTATTCGATAATGTTAATTGTTCTAATATTAGCATTACTAAATTAATTATTATCTCCTAAAATCGCTACTTTTTTAATCCCAAATTAATATTTTGAATTTATAATCCACTAAATCACTACAAATCTAAATTGTTTTAGTAATGTCAATTGTTCGATATTATCCTTTTTAATTTAATTATTATATCCTAAAATTACAATTTTTAAATCCCAAATTAATATTTTATTTTATAATCCCTAAAATCCACTACTTTTCTAAATCACATTACTAATTTAATTATGTTAAAGCATAATTATTGTATCCTAAAATAATTACTTTTCTAATATTATAACATTCATAATTATACCATACATTATATCATACATATATGGTATAATATTATAATACACGTATATAATAAAATCACTACATATCTAAACTATGCAGATATTATCATTACTAATTTAATTATATTACAACATAATATTATACCATTTATAATTATATTACAAAATAATATTATACAATTAAAACATTTAAAACAAAATTAAAATAACAAATAATATAAATCATAAGTTACTATGTTGATTCTATAATCCACTAAATCACTACTTTTTCAATCTAAGCGATTTTTATATTATCATAACGTAATTATTATCTTCTAAAATCATTATTTTTAATCCTACATTATTATTTTGATTTTATAATCCCCCAATCACTATACATCTAAATTGTTCTAATAATGTTAACTCATTCTAATATTATCAATACTAAATTAATTATTATCTACTAAAATCACAACTTTTTTAATCCCAAATTAATATTTTAAATGTATAACCCTCTAAATCACTACAAATCTAAACTATTTTGTTAATGTAAACTGTTCTGATATTATACTTTCTAATTTAATTATTATCTCCTAAAATCACTACTTTATGATATTATCATTACTGAGCTATTATCATTACTCTCCGTTATTTATCCAAATTTTCTTATCAAATATCCGATCAATCCCCTTGCAGCAATTGTTGATATCACATATCTTAATTTATTGAAAAAATTTGACAATGGCTTTTATTTCCAAGACCAAGCCATCCTTGCTCCTACACTTGATGTTATAAATAAGGTGAACGAATATGTGATGTATTTATGGTCAGGTTATGAAATACCATATCTAAGATGTCCTATGTAAGGTTGATGAAAACTCAAACAGCTATGAAGGTATTTACACCCTATAATTTTTTTAATAGCATTACATCTTCTGGAATGTCAAACCACAAGATAACGTTGAAGATTGGGATTCCTGTAATGTTGTTCCGAAATATAGATCAGTGATTTGGCTTTGTGCAATGTCACAAGATTAATAGTAACTTAAATGGGAAAACATCCGATAGAAGCAAAAGTAATTTCAGTCAGCAATTTTGGACACAAAGTTTTCATACGTCCGCTTGGTCTTAACAATCGCCAAACATTAGATTACCTTTTAAATTCCAACAAAGACAATTTCCTTTGGTTGTTTGCTTTTCATGACAATTAATAAGAGTCGGGGCAATCTCTCTTACATGTTGGATTGTGATTCATCACGTCCAGTTTTAGCCATGACCAATTGTATGTAGCACTATCAAGAGTTACAAGCAAGAGTGGAGTAAAAATACTAATTTGTGACAAAGATGGACAAACAAACAATACTACAAAGAATGTAGTTTTCGTAAAAGTTTTCACAATTTAATGTATAAAGGTTTGGATATTTTCGGCTATTATCTTTTTCTTTGCTCATTATTAGTGTAAACCCCGATTATTTTATTATTATATCTCATGAAATTTTTACTATAATCTATTTGAATCATTTTAGGTAAATCTATGATTTGCATTTACAAAGCTATCTCGATCGAGCCAAATTCTAGTTGTAAAGACAAAAATAAACCGACAAACTCTCAACACTACCCCCAACAAAATTGTTTAGTTTTTATGTATATTCATTTTTTGTCTGTATATATATATATATATATATATATTCATGTATAACCATTCAAAAACTTTTAAATAAGAGTATAATAGGTTTGTCTTTTACTTTTTTGGATGACAGTATTTAAAATTCTATGTAAGTCTATTTCATATGTGTTTTACTCTAATTCTTTTCATTTTTATTTAATATAGGAGCTAAATTCCTTTATGTTCTGTTAGTTTTCAATCCGACAAACACATAAATTTTTAGCTAAGTGTGAGACTTTATTTTATCTCGGACAATACTATTTCCTATAAAAGAGTTGTGGAAAGATAATTATTTATTTGGTTGATAGTTTATGCAATGTTGAAATCAACTATTAAGTATGTCTAAATTCTTATATTTCACTATTGTCCAGATTCCTATCGCAAATATTTATAAGATTGCAACGACTGTTAAAAAGATCATTTAAGTGCTAATTTTTGTTTGTGTGAATATATTGCACATTCAATAAATATAATTGGATTGAAGACCTAAACTGAAAGAAGCTTAAATGTGATAATCCTGGTACCTCTGGTTCAATGGTAATGTGACAATGAATTTGGTGTATGCGGTTCTTGGTAGAGTTAAATTTT
>CM035153.1:13883572-14093572 GCA_020205615.1 Panax quinquefolius
CTCGATAATTGTTGCGTTGATATTTTATGTTGATGGTGATTTACATTGTTATTTCATTACTTATTATTACATTGGAACATCAGGAGAGGTTTGCATTGTGAATTTCACGACACAGTTATTTGTGAATAATTATTTATTATTCGATTAGAATAACATTTAAATATATTATTTTAATAATATATATTAGCTTGGTGATATTTTTATTGAATGTGGGATATATGAGTATATGACATATTTTGTGGCGCATGTGGTGGTGAATTCTGTTTTGGAATTTTTTATTCCATTCTTTATTATACTCACGCACATGTTAATGGCTGAAATCAGTTGGTTAAAGTTTTGAATTTTTATACTCCATGAAATTAGTGGAATATCCTTGATATTTGCGCTTCATCGAAATATCTTTTCATGGAAATATTTTTCCAAAAAACGAGCATTCTTGAATTTTACTCAGTAAGCGTATTATCATGTTGACAATTTGGACGTTATTAGTTCTGAATAAATTATTTGAAGTGAACTTGTTTTATTGAATTCTTATATCATTGTCATCATCCTCATGTTTATATTTTTTGAAAGTCATTCGTGAGATTACGTGGTATTATAAATGGACTTGGTATGATTATGGTATGATTATGGTTAGGGATTATTGATTATAATCTTACTCTTGAAATTAATTGCTTTTTATATAACATTCTTATAACCCTAAGTAATATTATAAATGATGTGATAAAAGTCCTCGTTGGTAAAAAGTGAAGTGCGTTGATGGACAATTGAATATTTTTAGTTGTTGGCATGATGACCATTGATGATTACACATGAATATCCTTGGCAGCGTAATGCATGGAATTTGTGGTCGTGATGACCCTAATGAATATCCTTGGCGTAGAGTGTGGATGATGTGGATTAATTATTAAATCTGGATGAGAGAAGAGAGGAATTTAGAATCGAGTCTCATATGATTGTGATAAAAGTGATGAAAAACTTTTAAATCATAAAAGATAGTAGATTTTATTCTCTACTTGACTCTTTTAATGGATTCTTGATCTTTAGTCGTGATATGATTAAACTTGATGTCTATTGTATTTTATCGGTTTAAAATTGTTGAAGGCTAATGATAATTTATTTTGCATTATCTTAGTCATAATATTTCTTCTATTGGGCTAGTTGAGCTCACCCTTTCTTTTCAACTTGTTCTCTTGAAATGAGAAGCGTATACCTTTTGGGACTAGTCGGGGAGCGGGTGATGGTCAAGAGAGATGGTGTCTTAGTAGTCCTCACTATTCTTTAAAATAGTGTGATAATAAATGTAACGAGGACTCTATTTGAGAATGGATATTATACAGAAGACAATATTTGTATTTAAACTCTGAAAGATATGTTTTGTCGTATTTTACACGATCTTTGTATTATTAGTTTGTATTTAAATTTTGTACCATGTATTTGGAGACTCAAGATGGGTGATGTGTACCTATTTTGGGGGAGTCATAATGTTGGCTTGAACTGTTGAAAGATTATGATCATACCATCCAATACCATCTTGAAAAAGCGAACGTGGTAGCTGACGCATTGAGTAGAAGATCATATGCGGGTACAAGTGCGACATTGTCAATGCAAAGTCCCATTTTGTATGACTTGCAAAGGATGGAGATAGAGTTAAAGACTCCAGGGACCCATGTGATGATGTCGAATATACGAGTAAAATCGACTTTAATCGATAAAGTTAAAGCTGCTCAAGCTACAGACCTGGAGCTGATGCGTATGAGGAAGAAAGTGCAAAAAGGTGCTATGCCGGAAGCAAGAATCGATGAAGAAGGAATACTTCGAGTCAACTCCAGACTTTGTGTTCCTAACGACCTTGATTTAAAGTATAAAATCATGATGGAGGCGCACAACACATCGTTTGTAATCCATCCTGGGAGTAACAAAATGTATCATGATCTTCGACATACATTTTGGTGGAGCAATATGAAGAGAGAGATAGAGAGTTTATCTCAAGGTGTTTAACTTGTCAACGAGTCTAGGTGGAGCATCAAGTACCAAATAGGGGTGTAAACAAGTCGAATCTCAACGAACACCTTCATGCTCAGATTCGGCTCGACTCGAAAAAATTGAGCTCGAATTCGACTCGGATTCGGTAAGAGATTTATATTTTTGCGCCAGATTCGACTCGGATCATTACTCGGACCTAATCGGATCGTAAGTACTCGATTCGTTTACAAAGCGAGTTACTCATGAGCCTTCAAATCGATTTTTGAATATGAACCATTTCACTTAAAATTGAACCACTACATACTAAATTGGTTACTTAACTAATATTTATATATAAAACTTTTTCACTTTTATTTATGTATTGAAATTATTAAGAATGTAATAAAAATTTACATTTAATTCATTGATTTATTCAAGTACAAGTTTACACAATTTCATACAACACTTCAAAAATTATAAAGATTGATACAAATATCACAGATTTAGCTTACTAGTATGGATTGGACCAATATTCGAATATGATTCATCGAGCAGGTATCGAGTATGGTTCGAGAAAAAATGAAATACTCGAACCCTAATCTGAGCGAACACTGGTATGCTCGAATTCGACTCGTGTATCATTAAATAGAAAACGAGTATGGATCAGATTCGACTTGGACTAACTTCGAATTCGAGCTTTGGATCATATTTTCGAGCCGATCTCGAGTCGAGTACCGAACTACTTGGTTTGATTTACACCCCTAGTACCAAAAGGTCCATTAAAACCACTTGAAATTATAGAATGGAAGTGGGAGCACATTACCATGGATTTCGTTACTGGTCTTCCCAAGGTTTCTCAAGGCATAGATGCAATTTGGGTCATTGTTGATAGATTGACCAAGTCTTCTCATTTCTTACCTATACGAGAAAATTATACACTTGAACGTCTTGCTTGTATGTACATAAACGAGATTCTAAGATTGCATGGTATGCCAGTATCCATAGTTTCTAATCGAGACCCAAGATTCACTTCAAGATTTTGGGTTAGTTTGCAAAAAGCTATGGGCACAGATTTATGATTTAGTTCGGCTTATCATCCTCAAACGGATGGGCAGTCAGAGAGGACTATTCAAACTCTTGAAGATCTATTAAGACTCTGTGTCCTTGACTTCAAGGGAAGTTGGGACAAGTTCTTACCATTTGTGGAGTTTTCCTACAACAACAATTATCAAACAAATATTGGCATGGCTCCATTCGAGGCGTTGTATGGAAGAAAGTGTCGTTCTCCACTATACTGGAATAAGGTGGGTGAAGCAATGTTGTTGGGACCGGAGTTGGTATGTATGACTACGTAAAAGATTCAAACGATCCGACAACGTATAAATTAAAAACCTCACAAGATCAAAAAAAGAGTTATGCTGATCTTCATTGAAAGGACGTGGAATTCAATATTGGAGAACATGTGTTGTTACATGTTGCTCCATGGAAAGGAGTTACGAGATTTGGAAAGGGAGGAAAGCTCAATCCTCTATTCATTGGCCCATTATTAATCCTCAAACGAGTAGGAACTGTGGCCTATTGACTCGCCTAACCGCCAAATATGTCTCATGTTCATAATGTTTTTCACATATCTATGTTACGTAAATTTGTGAAAGATCCGAACCACGTTATTGAGTTAGAACCGGACAAAATAGCGGAAGATTTAACGTATGAAGAGGTTCCTGTTAAAATCTTGGATAAGAAGGAACATATTTTACGCTCCAAGGTTATACCTCAAGTCAAAGTTTTGTGGAGAAACCACGATGTTGAAGAAATGACACGGGAGTTAGAATCAAATGAAATCAAGGTATCCTTACCTCTTCGACATACCAGTCGTACCTAATTTCGAGGGCGAAATTTCATAAGAAGGGGAAGTTGTAAGACCCCAACTTTTATGAATAAATATGAATTTTCTATAAATATCATTTTTGAATATTATGGAGTGAATTTGATATAATGTTATAGTTGTGAGTAATATTTATAAATTTTGCAAAGTACGCAAGTTGTTATATAATATTCTATTGGTCGGGGAATATTCGTTTTAACAAGGAATATTCGTACGCCGACACAATCATTGATGGACCCCACAAACGAAATTATTGTCGGATTGAGAAAACGATAAAAATATCTTTTTATAAATAATGGCGTAGTTGTTACCGTTAACACTGTTGGAATACCTGGTGGTTAAAATATAGTAATACACGTTGTTGCACAGTAGCACACGATATTATATAGTATTTTTGAATTATTAATTCTTACGTAAGAAGACACTACTCAATAATTTTTACAGTAATTACTGTTCAATATTTTATTCTATTGATTCAATAATTGTTGCGTTGATATTTTATATTATTGTTGTTTCAATAATTGTCACTACACAGTATTTTCCATTATCAAATCAATAATTCATATTATTTGAATAATATTATTAGATAACATTATTTGCAATGTCTAGAAAGTTCTGTCAAGGAGAGATTTTGTCAACTAATTGCGCGCCAGTAAGGAGAAATCCTTATCTAAAAGCCCCCTCTTTCTTGGGAACGGTCTGGTTGTCATTATTGTGATTCTGTAATATTATTTGTGAATAATTAATTATCGATTTATATGATAAGGAAATATTTATTTTATGTGGACATAAATGATGGATAGGAAAATATTTATTTTATGTGGTTATAAATGAAGGAATTAATGCTGAGGTGTTTTACCAGTATTTTTTTGGATTGAAGGAATTAAAAAAATCAAATCAGTGTTCTTAAGTTCTATTGCCTGAGTTATAATTTTGATCCGACCGTTGGATCGTTGTGATTTTTGGATATGTTATACATATATAAGTTGAGTATATGTCCACAAATTTTGAACCGTTAAAAATTAACGTATGATTTGTTATGAATTTTAAGAGGTGTTGAAAATCGTCCGTTTGTGAATTTCAAATTTTTTCTATTTGGAATTTGGAAAAACTTAAAGCTACAAAGTTGTAGAGAATTCAGTTTTCGTGTGGAATGGATATAAAATTCATTTTTTTCTGATAAAAGGACTATTTATTATGAATTGTTGAAGATTCGGAAATTAAAATATTTTTATTAAAATTATGGGTGGGACCCACTTTTGTTTTGGTGGAAAAATATGCTGAATTTTTGGTTCAAGAATGGAGTGCTTAAATTGGTCTAATACATGTGTGTAGGAAAAGAAAAATAATATTATTATTTTATTATTTTAGTCTCCTATAGGCGTTCTAGCATTTTTCTATAAATAGGCGCTTAGGCTAGAATTGAAAATCACACCAGAATAAGAGAATTCTTCTTCTATAATATTGAGTGTATTTCTTTAGAGTTCTAGAAAACTTTGAGCGTAGAAAATAGTGTAAGTTTTCTTCAAGAATATCCCCTCTATACCAGTTGGAATACTCTTCTTTTCAAGGTAAGGGATGTTATTTTTGTTCAATATTAGCTTAAAATAATATTTTCTTCCATACTCTGTAGTATGTAAGTAATATTATTTCATTTCAGATTTTAAATTCTATACTTATTTTGTTAAAATTTTGGCTTATATACTGCATGAAATTAGTAGAATATCCTTAATATTTTCGCTTCATCTAGTATCTTTTCATAGAAATATTATTATGAGCATTCTTGATAAATTTTAACTTTTTCATGCCGGAGTACTATTCACGGGGTACTATTCACTTGAGTACTATTCACCTGGGGTACTATTCATGATAAAAATTGATTCGTTTTTGTTCTAAATTATTTTTAGTACAATATTATTCTTGAATTTTACTCCACAAAACAGTATCATGTTGACAATTTGGACGTTATTGATTTCTGGATAAATTAAATTATAAATCTTTAAAAATTTATCCTTGAACTTGTTTTATTGAATTCTTGTATCATTGTCATCATCCTCATGTTTATATTATGTTGAAAGTCATACGTGGCATGTAGTGCATAGATGGACTTGGTATGATTATGACCGAGGATTATTCAATTATAATCATTAATAGTAATGTTACAAATGATATGATAAAAGTCCTCATTGGCCCTTAGTGCATTGATGGACAGTTGTTGGCATGATCATGACCATTGATGAAAACACGAATATCTTTGGCCCGTAGTGCATAGATAATTTGTGGTCGTGATACTAATGAATATTCTTGGCCGTAGTGTAGGGATGATGTAGATTATTTATTAAGCTGAGTCTCAGCGATAAAAGTGATAAAAAAAACCTTTTAAATCATAAAAGATAGTAGATTTTATGCTCTACTTGACTCTTTTAATGGATTGCTTATTCAGCTGCAGTTAAACTTGATGTTTGTATATTTAATCAGTTTAACACTGTTGAAGGCTAACGATAAATTATTCTGCATTATCTTAGTCATAATATTTCTTACTGGGCTAGTTGAGCTCACCTTTTTGCTTTCATTGTCCTATTCAGGAAATGAGAACGTAGTCGGGACTAGTTGGGTAACGGAGTGACGGTCCAGATGATAACATTAGTAGTCCTCACTATTCTATGAAATAGTGTGATAATAAATGTATTGAGGACTCCATTTGAGTTGAATACTGTCTAGAAAAAAATATTCGTATTAAAACTCCCAGTTTATGTTTTGTCGTATTTTACACGACAGTTGTATTATTAAGTTGTATTTGAATTTTGTACCATGTATTTGGCGACTCAAGATGGGTGATGTATACCTATTTTGGGAACGTCACAAATCCAGTTAGCATAAAATTTATTTTTTGGTAAGTTGGTCAATTGTCAATAGAATGTTAACACATATAGAGCTTCGCCTGCATGTCAGTACTCTATTGGTCAATTGACCAATAGAACTGTTGACGCTTCATTTATACAACTATTGAACTAACTTCATTTATACAACTGTTGAACTGTCGTATAGAATACGACCACAGTTAACTGTTGAACTGACGCTTCATTTATACAACTGTTGTACCTATGACGCCCCCAAAATAGGTATACATCACCCATTCTGAGTCGCCAGATATCACATTATAAAAATCAAATACTAACTTCATTTATACAACTGTTGAACTGTCGTATAGAATACGACCACAATTAACTGTGAGTTTTAATACAATATAGTCTCGTAGACAGTATCCAAACTCAAATTATTAAAATGCCATATAAAATACAGCAGTAATATTTCAAGACTCCAAAGAAAAACGAGGAGATTACTATCTTATTCATTCTAATGAGGTGCACTTTTGACGCTTTCAAAGTCGGGTTCTCATCACCCTATTGTTGTTCGTCAAAATTAATTATTAAGTGACATATAAAATACGACACACACATCTTAGGTCTTCAATACAATTATCGGTTGCATGTCATGCCGTTTTATAATGTATTGAGAAACTTCGACAGTCTCGGACCATCACACTATTTTCCTGTTATCCCCGCTCGACCCAGCTACACTCTTATTACCTGAAAGGAATTGTGAAGCAAAGGGTGAGCATAAATAGCCCAGTAAATAATATCATGACTAAAGATAATTAAATTGTCAATAGCCTTCGTCAATAATAAATCAGAGATTTAGAACATATGGTAGATGATAAAACTTTTCAACCATAGTTGCAGCGGAACGATCAATCCATTAGAAGAGTCAAGTAGAACATAATGTCTACTATCTCCTCTAGATTAAAAGTCCATCGTTGATATTTTATTCCTATAATACTCATCAACAGTTCGTTGTTATACTTAAGACAAATAGAAATTTCATCACTTGTCTTCACTTGAACCATCAAAGATGTTAGTTAAATTCACAATTCATATTTATAATCAGGTAAATCAATAGTTTCCCCTTGCCACAAAGGCTTAATAGAACTTTTACTCAATATCCTTACCCTAAAGGATAAAGATATTCAAATGTAATAACAATGATCATACCATTCAGTTGTCTATCTTTGCACTACGGGCCAAGGATATTCAACTATAAAACCAATGGTCATGATCATACCAATCAATCATTTCACAAGTGCACTACTACCAAAGACATTCATTCGTTAACTAATGGTCATGATCCCGCCAATCACATCATTAAATTATCCATGCACTACTACGGCCAAGGATATTCATTAGTATCACTAGTGGTCATGATCATGTCATACACCATCCATCTTTGCACTTACGGGTCAAAGCTATCAAACAATGAGATCATCTTTGCACTACTGGCCAAAGATATTCAACAACATATCATCTGCACTACAAAGCCAAAGACATACAACTGTAAAACTAATAACCAACAGTATAATAAAGAATAGAATAATAAAAGAATTTCACCATGTATGCAGTACTTCGCATAGACAGGTTATTCCAACATAATAATAAAGAATGGAATAACAACGGAAATCACCATGCATGCGGTACTTCACATAGACAGGTTATTCCAACAGAATAATAAATAACGGAACCAGGTCCGACGTAAAACGCACAGATAGGATATTCCAACAGAATAATAAAGAATTGAATAACAACAAACTTCACCAGGTATACAGTAATCCGCGTATACAGGTTAATCCAACAGAATAATAAAGAATGGAATAACAACAGACATCACCAGGTATACGGTAATCCGCGTATACAGGTTATTCCAGCAGAATAATAAAGAATTGAATAACAACAGACATCACCAGGTATACGGTAATTCGCGTATACAGGTTATTCCAACAGAATAATAAATGGAACCAGGTCCGATGTAAAACACACAGACAGGATATTCCAACAGAATAATAAAGATGGAACCAGGTCCGGTGTAAAACACACAGACAGGATATTCCAACAGAATATTAAAGACGGAACCAGGTCCGGTGTTAAACACACAGACATGATATTCCAACAGAATAATAAAGATGGAATAATAGAAGAATGTCACCAAGTATAGGGTATTCCGCGTATACAGGTTATTCCAACAGAATAATAAAAAATGGAATAACAGAAGTTCTCTCCATGAATAAGAAAAAAATAATACCCCTTACGGGTACAACAAATAATATCCCTTACTATAACAATATCCCTTTACCTTAAAAAGAAAAGTACCCCGACTGGTGAGGCGAGGATATACTCGAAGAAAACTTGCACTATGCTCAAAGCTTTCTTAAACTCTAAAGAAATATTTCAAGATTATAGAAGAAGAACTCTCTATAGTTTCTCTCAGAGTTTCAATGAATTCGTAAGAAAATAATGAAGGAATGAGCTTCTGTTTATAGAAGAATAGACTGCATAGTAACTAACTCATGAACGACCAGATTGATTTATTTTAATCGGACGGTCCATAATTAAAGCAAAATCTTTTAAATAAAATATAATAAATTCTAATTATTGCCTAATAAAACAAATAACTTTATAAAAGTATTTTGTTTTATAAAAAGATTTTACTATTAGCCTAATAAAAGCGAATAACTTTATAAAAGTATTACATTTTATATAAAAAGTTTTACTATGGAAAACACTATGCACAATAGAATATAATATATTCTATTTATAGAATAACTTTATAAAAGTTTTCATTTTTATATAAAAAGATTTTACTATGCAAAATACTATGCACGATAGAATATAATATATTCTATTTATAGAATAACTTTATAAAAGTATTACATTTTATATATAAAAAGATTTTTACTATGCAAAATACTATGCACAATAGAATATAATATATTCTATTTATAGAATAACTTTATAAAAGTATTATGTTTTATATAAAAAGCTTTTTTGTTATAATTTCAACCAACGGTATTCTGAAAAATTAGTACATCTCTTCATGGAATAATATTGTACCCAAAAATGATTTGGACCGAAAATAAATTTATTGTTCGGGTGAATAGTAACTCATAAATAGTAACTCGTGAATAGTAACTCGTGAATAGTAACTCATGAATTGTAACTCGTGAATAGTAACTCGTGAATAGTAATTCATGAATAGTAACTCATGAATAGTACTCCGACACAAAAAGTATCCCAAATACTCGAGTTAACAATACTAGAGTGAATAGTAATTTGGGTGAATAGTAACCCATGAATAGTAACCCGTGAATAGTAACTCGTGAATAGTAACTCCGACACAAAAAGTGTCCCAAATACTTGAGTGAACAATACTAGAGTGAATAGTAATTTGGGTGAATAGTAACTCGTGAATAGTAACTCGTGAATAGTAACTCCGACACAAAAAGTGTCCCAAATACCCGAGTGAATAATACTAGAGTGAATAGTAATTTGGGTGAATAGTAAACCGTGAATAGTAACTCGTGAATAGTAACTCTGACACAAAAAGTGTCCCAAATACCCGAGTGAATAGTGAGCAGGTATTTTATGACAACTTGTTTACTTTGATTTTTTTTTTCACATATCACCCTTAACTTTAAACTTTTATCAATTTAACAATTTACCAAAATAGAAAAATTGAATACTTTTATTTCATAAAATTCGTTGTCTCACATAGTCAGCCATAAATTGGGCTCAAAAGAGCATTACTGACTATTTTAACCTAGCCGCTAGTTTTATTGGTGGCATGTGAATAAAATAATATAAACTAAAGTTATTTTAGTAACTTCTTGCGTTGCTAGAAAGAAATTGTATGTCGCTATAACTTATGGCGATATACAATATATCCAGATCAATCTGGGCCTTTAGATTAAGGAATAGACGGTGTAAAATCAATTTGTTAGAATAGTGTGCATAACAAATATTTGTTATGGATCACTACACTATCCATATATATTTATATATAATATATAATTTAACAAACTTACACTCAATATAATATAAAATTTTATTATTATTATTGTGACGCCCCCAAAATAGGTATACACCACACCCATTCTGGGTCGCCAAATACATGGTACAAAAAGCAAACTACAACTTCAATAATACAATTGTCGTGCAAAATACGACAACACATCCTGTGAGTTTAAATACAAATATTATCTTCTAGACAATATCCACACTCAAATAAGTCCTCATTACAATTATTCATACACTATTTTACAAAAATAGTGAGGACTGCTAAACATCTTTCTAGAACCATCACTCCATACCCCGACTAGATCCTGCTATGTTCTCACCTCCTGAGAAGAAAAAAGGAACAACAAGGAAAATGGTGAGCTCAACTAGCCCAGTAAAGAATATTATGACTAAGATAATATACAACAAATTATCATTAGTCTTCAACAGGGAAAAATCTGATAGAATATAATCAACAACAAGTTTTAGATCAACAACTGCAGCGGAAACATCAATTCATTAGAAGAGTCAAGTAGAGAATGGGTTCTACTATCTTCTATGATTTAAAAGTCCATCATCAATATTTTATCACTGTAACAACAATCAATATACATCTTTAATCAAATATTCATCTTTGTACTACAGGCCAAAGATATTCATTTGTATCATTAGTTGGTCATGTTCATCTCAACACCTGTTCATCTTTGCAATACGGGCCAAAGATATTCATCAGGTAATCATTCATCTTTGCACTACAGGCCAAAGATATTCATCAAGTATCACCATTAAGGACTGAGGATGATGAAAAACATTTTAGAGAACGAATCCAATGAGACAGGAGGACAAATATGAGGGATTCGTATTTCGATTTATCCAAATTCAATAATACTCCATAATAACCAAGTGTGAAGTACAATTCAAAAATAAAGATCAAAACATGGATACAATCAAAGATAGTAACCATAAAAGACATCTGGAACGAAAAAGAGAAAATTTCATTTTTTGGTGAATAGTGTTGTATTTGTGAATAGTGCCGTATACGTGAATAGTGCCGTATACGTGAATAGTAACCCCAACTTAAAAAGGTAGAAATTCCACATGAAAAATCATACTTCGTGAACAATACTCGTGAATAGATCCGTATTCGTGAATAGTGCCGTATACGTGAATAGTAACCCCGACACAAAAAGTTCTAAATTTGATTAAAAGTTCAGATCAATACTTTGGCATAATGATATTGAAAGAAATAATATCATATATGAAGAAAATAACATCCCTTACCTCAAAGAATTAGTACTTCAGAATGAAATGTCGAAAGTGATGCTAAATGAAACTTGTACTGAACAACAACTCTCAAAGTATCTAAATATTCACAAAATACGCTCGATAATATAGAGAGAGAGAAAGAGAGAAACTTATGTTTTTGGTGTGATTTTTAATTCTAACTTAGCCCTCTATTTATAGGAAAATGTTAGCACGCCGAAGTAGACTTGACCTGCTACCTGATGGCTTTACCTGCTACTATTGCCACCCACCACATTTGAAATTTAATTTGATCACATTTCTCACCAACCACAAGTGGAGCCCACTCAATTCTAGAATTTTTCACCAAAATCATTTATAACCCTAATTTTCGAAGCAGTCACCTCTTAAAATTCATAACAAATCATTCGTTCATTTTTAACGGTTCAAAATTTGTGGACATATACCCAACTCATATATGTATAATATATCCAAAAATCACAACAATCCAACGGTCAGATTAAAAATTATAATTTACGCAATATATCGTCAAAATACTGATTTGATTTTTAATACCTCCATTCCGAAAAAAATACAGATAAAACACCTCAACATTAACTCCTTCATTAATAACCACATAAATAAATCCATCATTTATATCCACATCAAATAAATATTTCCTTATCATATAAATCAATAATTAATTATTCCTAAATAATATTACAGAATCACAATTATGACAACAAATCAGTTCCTCAGAAAGAGGGGCTTTCAGATAAGGATTTCTCTCATCTTGGCGCGCAATTAGATTATCTAACCTCTCATCGATGTAACTTTCTTGACATTTCCAATAATGTTATCTAATAATATTATTCAAATAATATGAATTATTGATCGATAATGGAAAAATCTTGTGAAGTGACAATTATTGAAACAATAATAATATACACTATCAATGAAGCAATTATTGAATCAATAACATAAAATATTGAAGCAAGAACTCACTGTAATAATTATTGAGTAGTGCCTTCACGTAAGAATCAATAATTCAACCATCTTTGTGTAATACTGCAGGTAGCATCTTCTTTGTGCAACCACGCCAGACATCGTATTTTAACCACCGTGTATTCTAACAAAGGTTAATTCGTGAACTATTATGCCGTTAATTATAAAAACTCATACTTTGTCATTTTCTTCATCAGACAATTATCCTGTTATGGGGCCCATAAATGACTGCGCCTTCGTACGGAGATTCTCGACAAAAAGAATATTCCACGACCAAACAAATATTTCCCGACAAAAGGAATATTTTATAACCACTTGCTTATTTTGTAAAATTTGCACATTTCACCCATAACCAAAGCATTATATCAAATTAACACCTTATTAATTCAAAATAATAATTGGAGGAAAATTCAATATTATTTATAAAAAGCTGGGGTCTTACATGAAAGTAGTATGCACACAAGCCAATCATGTTTGATGATAAAGCATATACTTTGTAACAATCTTATTCATTTATTAATAAAAAGTATTAATTTATTAAAGGCTTTTAATTATCTACATGATGCTGTTTTATAATATGTGATAAACCCATAGTTTTAAGCAATGCTTTTAGAATAATGATGATAATCATTCTAATGAGATCTAAATTCTTAGAAAGCTTAAAACTAAAATAGTTCCCAATCATTGGATTACTAAATTGGGGATTAGTGAATCCGGATAGATTGGTACATACGTTGCTTGCTCATTGGATGAGGATGATTGATCTCATGATCATTTGTGTGGAGACATTAAAGCAAGTATGTAGGTGCTTATTAGAGAATAAGTTCACTGAACGTGGCTCGCTAAGGAATACCTAATGGAGTTTTACTTACCTGTCAATAGGAATTCCTGTAGTGATAGTAGTACAAGTGATCCTTGGACTTGAGATCATCATAGTATCTTGTGTATGATGAGTTATACTTTGACTTATTCTTTAAGACCCTTAGGGTATATCAAAGGGTATGCTTGGGTATAATAAGTTGTCACATGGAGATAATGTATGATCGATAAAGAATCTACCACTTCTATTAAAAGAAGAGAAATGTCCTATGTGATTCGATAAATGACAACCCAAGTAGTCCTTGGTTTACAAGGCGAGAATGAAATTAGAAAGGAGTTTCTAATTTGCATTATTTGGAGTCATGCATTTAAGGGTCGAAAATACATATAATTAAATAAAATAAGACTTGATGAAGAATTCCATGTCTTATATTTAATTGGGACATTGTATGGTAGAAGGATTGAATTGTACGGTAACTATTTACTCAAAGGTTCTTTAATGATTAATGTTGAAATCTATATTATCCGGAAAGTCGTTGATCGTTAGGGGAGGCTTATCCTATTATAGAATAAATATTATTTATTTAAATAAATTAATTGTTTAATTTATTTATTTAAATAAGATTAGAATTGTTCTAATTGATTTATTCACAACCTAGGTTTAATATGGATAACCTAAAGGGTCACACCATAAAAGGAAGAATAATTATTTAAGAAGTTAATGGCATAATCGTAATAATTTGTTAAGTATATTTAATTTAATCTATGGTGATAGAATAAATTAAATAGCTTAATATTTATTATTTAATATTTTAGAAATATTAAATATAAATTAATAAGAGGAGTCTTATTAATATTATTACAATTATTATTATTTTAATTTCTAAAAGAGTTTAGGAATTAATTTAATATAAGTACTCTCATTTATTCCTAATAGGATTAGGAGGAAAATTAATTAAAGGAGTTTAATTAATTATCCCTAATAAGATTTAGGAGCCCATTTAATTAAAAAGAGTTTAATTTAAAATACCTTATTTTAATAGGGTTACTTGATATCTTTAAGAGGAGTCTTATATCAAATATTAAAGATACGATATTCCAAATGTTGGAGAGTACGCCCTTTTTTATACAGATAGGAAAAACTAGGGTTTGAGCCAATACCCTTCTTCTTGAAAATTCTTTTTCCTTGATGGATCACCTCTAGAGGCCAAACACTTGGGTGGCTAACGTTGATCAAAGGAAGGAACCTAACCCGGTGAATTCAAGTTGAACGCGAAAGGATTTGGAGGTGAACTTGTACCTGAGGAAGCTCGATCTTCAAGGGTATGATTTTATTCTTTATCTTTTCGTTTAATTAATAATTGTGCATAAAGGGTGATCCGGGTATATGGTTTGTAAAAATTTTAAACTCTGATTTTTACACGTTTCGCTTATTTTTGCAATTTGATTGCGTTCTTGAATATTACAAACCTAACAGAACCTTCCCTCCTTATGAAATTTCATCCTCGAAATTGACGTACGTACCTGGTTTTTCGAACAGGTGAGGGTACCTCGCTTTCATTTTCGATTCCAACTCCCAAGTCATTTCTTCAATAGCATGGTTCCTCCACAAAAACTTAACTTGTGGTATAACCTTTGTGCGTAAGACATGCTCTTTCCTATCCAAGATCCTGACAGGTACCTCCTCGTATGTTAAATCTTCGGCTATCTCGTCTGGTTCTAACTCAATAATGTGGTTCGGGTCTTTCACATATTTACGTAACATCGATACGTGAAAAACATTATGAACACGCGACATACTTAGCGTTAAGGCGAGTCTATAGGCCACAGTTTTTACTCAATCGAGGATTTCAAATAAATCAAAGGTTTGAGCTTTCTTCTCTTCATCGACTCTTACTTCTAGAATAACGCCTTCTTGCACCTTTTCTTAATATTCATTAGCTCCAGGTCTGTAGCTTGAGCGGCTTTAACATTATCGATTAAAGTCGATTCTATTCGCATATTTAACATCATAACGTGGGTCCCTAGAGTCGTTAACTCTATCTTTATCGTTTGTAAATTATATAAAATAGGTCTTTGTGTTCAACAATATCGCACTCATACACGATCTTCTACTCAATGCGTCAGCTACAACGTTCGCTTTTCCAGGATGGTATGGTCAGAACATGTGCCGAAATGAGTTTCCTCTTGAACTCTTGGAAAATCTTCTCGCATTCCTCACTCCATACAAATTTTGTATCTTTTCGAGTCAACTAAGTTAACGGAGTAGCGATTCGAGAAAATCCTTCCACGAATCTTCGATAATAACCAGCTAAGCCTAGAAAGCTAGATATTTTGATTACTTACTTAAGTTGCCCTTAACTGTGACTCATATCCCAATCTTGGATTGCACATCACAATGGCACCTATCGTTTTACCACCACACAAATATAGAGTTCCCTACGGAGAGTCTGGCTTTGGTGCATTTCACAAAGGAAGTCACCAGATAGAGGCTTGAGTACCAACTCTTGTACTTTGGTTTTTAACTCCTGAAGTTCAAATAGGAGCCATTCGATATGAGATTTTAGAATCACACTCTAGGAGTAGGCCAACAAGTTCTTCAGGAAATACGTCAAGAGATTTACTAACAACAGAAATATCATTCAAATCTGACGTATTTTTGTTTAAATCCATGAAATGGCTAAGAAAGCTTGACATCCATTTTTCAATAAACGAATGGCTTTTTGGCTTGATATGAAAGTGTTTGACTTCAATGGTCTGGTTTCTTGAATTCGCATAACAGGTTGGTTAGGAATATGGAAACTAAAAACCTTATGAAAATAATCAATTTTGGCATAATGAGTGGTTAACCAATTAATCCTTAAAATCACATCAAAAGCAAGTATCTTTAAAGAGATAAGATCAACAGGTAATGTGATACTGCTAACTTGGATTAAGCAAGATTTATAAACCGTGGATGTAACGAAAGTTTCTCTTAACGGAGTCTCCACTGATAAATCAAAGTCTAATTTCTACAGAGTCAAGTTTAAACGTTGAGCGCAAGCACGAGAGATAAAAGAATGGGTAGAACCGATATCTAATAAGGTATAGATTTCGTAAGAATTTTTAATTAACTAATGCGTGATACCTTCGTTCGGGTTCCTCGCGTTTTGGGCAGTCACGACAAACGCTCTTCCAAAAATTGTCGACTTCGTTTTGTCCGTATCCTCCTTTGGTGCCACCGTCCCAGCCGGACTTGATTTCACTACAGGACAAAATCGAGCTATGTAACCTTCCTTTCCACAATTATAACATACCTTGGAAGGTTGTGAACAGTTTGGACTTATATGTCCCTCCTGTCCGCATCTGTAGCATCTAACCGGCGGTCGTTCTCCTCCCCTAAAATTTGTCGCTGGTGCTGCCGCCGACGTCTTCCCGTCATCGTTAAATCTTCTCTTCTTGAAATTTTCACTTGACTAACCTCTCCTATTATCATGGCCACGATTACCACCCGAGTGATTACCGCTTTTGTCCGTATTTTTCCCTCCTCGCTGGTTATCATCGCTCCGATGATTGCTGTCACCGGTATGACCATGGTTGTAGTCCCTCAGTTGAACATACTCACTATCTCGCTCTAATAACTGAGCCCTATTCACAACATCTGAATATAAACAAAGTTTGTGAGAAATGAGGTATTGACGTATTTCGGGTTTCAAACCTCGCAGAAACATTCGCGTCATTCTCTCCTCATTATCAACCAAATGGGACATAAATCGAGATAACTCGGCAAACTTAGCTTCGTATTGCGACACGTTCATATTGTTTTGCTCTAGTTTGATGAACTCTACCTCTTTTATGTGACGAATACTTTCAGGAAAGTACTTGTCATTGAACAGTTTCTGAAACATTTCCCAAGACATGTCTAGTGCGGCTGGTTGGGTACGCTTCACAGATTCCCACCAGTAATCTGCCTCACCACGAAACATAAAGGTGGCGAATGGAACCTTCTGTTCCTCCGTGCATCCCAAGACATCGAATATCTTGGTAATTTGCTTGACCCATGTTTTCGCCTTAATCGGATCGGGCTTTCCCAATCTGGGTGGTCCCAACTCCTTGAATCGCTTGGGTCATGTGATAGGCATCGCGTTGCCATCATTTCCACCCGTATTTTGTACACGAGTCTCCTACTTTGATTTTGCATGAACTGCAAAAAGCTTCTAAACATTCCATCGTTCATCGTTTGCTCGGTAGTGTTGTTTACAGGAGGAATATTGCCTTCTTGTTGCACGTTCTCCAGGTTTGTAACTAAAGGTTGTTCCACAGTCTCATACACTCCATTGTTAACGTTCTCAGCAGACATTCTAACATCGCTTATAAAACAAGGGTTAATTTAAACAAATTAACATATCACATAATATCCCTATATTATGACCGACCAACAAATAAGCTTAGATAGGACACACTAGCGAAGGATTTACTCATCTCTCCCCTCCTAGTTCTATTCCCCGATCTCCGTCAGAGACCATATCCCTAAGCTTTCATACCAACTGTGACCCCCAAAATAGGTATACACCACACCCATTCTGAGTCGACAAATACATGGTACAAAAAGCAAACTACAACTTCAATAATACAATTGTCGTGCAAAATACGAAAACACATCCTGTGAGTTTAAATACAAATATTGTCTTCTAGAAAATATCCACACTCAAATAAGTCCTCATTACAATTATTCATACACTATTTTACAAAAATAGTGAGGACTACTAAACATCTTTCTAGAACCATCACTCTATACCCCGACTAGATCCTGCTATGTTCTCACCTCCTGAGAAGAAAAAAGGAACAACAAGGAAAAGGGTGAGCTCAACTAGCCCAGTAAAGAATATTATGACTAAGATAATATACAACAAATTATCATTAGTCTTCAACAGGGAAAAATCTGATAAAATATAATCGACAACAAGTTTTAGATCAACAACTGCAGCGGAAACATCAATTCATTAGAAGAGTCAAGTAGAGAATGGGTTCTACTATCTTCTATGATTTAAAAGTCCATCATCAATATTTTATCCCTGTAACATCAATCAATATACATCTTGCATCAAATATTCATCTCTTGCACCACACAGCCAAAGATATTCATTCAGATCACTAGTTGGTCGTGTTAATCTCAACACTGCTCATTTTTGACTACTGGCCAAAGATATTCATCAGGTAATCATTCATCTTTTCACTACAGGCCAAAGATATTCATCAAGTATCACCATTAAGGACTGAGGATGATGAAAAACATTTTAGAGAACGAATCCAATGAGACAGAAGGACAAATATGAGGGATTCGTATTTCGATTTATCCAAATTCAATAATACTCCATGATAACTAAGTGTGAAGTAGAATTCAAAAATAAAGATCAAAACATGGATACAATCAAAGATAGTAACCATAAAAGACATCTGGAACGAAAAAGAGAAAATTTCATTTTTTGGTGAATAGTGTCGTATTTGTGAATAGTGCCGTATACGTGAATAGTAACCCCGACACAAAAAGGTAGAAATTCCACAAGAAAAATCATACTTCGTGAACAATACTCGTGAATAGTGCCGTATTCGTGAATAGTGCCGTATACGTGAATAGTAACCTCGACACAAAAAGTTCCAAATTTGATTAAAAGTTCAGATCAATACTTTGGCATAATGATATTGAAAGAAATAATATCATATATGAAGAAAATAACATCCCTTACCTCAACGAATCAAGTACTTCAGAAGGAAAGGTCGGAAGTGATGCTGAATGAAACTTGTACTGAACATCAACTCTTAAAGTAACTAAATACTCACAAAATATGCTCAATAATATAGAGAGAGAAAGAGAGAAAGCTTATGTTTCTAACTTAGCCCTCTATTTATAGGAAAATGTTTGCATGCCGAAGCAAACTTGACCTGCTACCTGATGGCTTTACCTGCTACTATTGCCACCCACCACATTTGAAATAAAATTCAGCACATTTCTTCACCAACCACAATTGGGGCCCACTCAATTCTAGAATTTTCCACCAAAATCATTTATAAACCTAATTTCTGAATCAGTCACCTCTTAAAATTCATAAAAAATCATTCGTTCATTTTTAACGGTTCAAAATTTGTGGACATATATTCAACTTATATATGTATAACATATCCAAAAATCACCACGATCCAACGGTCAGATTAAAAATTATAACTCACACAATATATCTCAAGAACAGTGATTTAATTTTTAATACCTCCATTTCCACAAAAACACCTCAACATTAATTCCTTCAATTATATCCGCATAAACTAAATATATCCATATAAAATAAATATGTCCTTATCATATAAATCAATAGTTAATTATTCCCAAATAATATTACAGAATCACAATTATAACAACCTGGTCGTTCCCAAGAAAGAGGGGGCTTTCCAATAAAGATTTCTCCTTACTGGCGCGCAATTAGATGACCAAACCTCTCCTTAGACAGAACTTTCTAGACATTGCCAATAATTTTATCTAATAATATTATTCAAATAATATGAATTATTGATCTGATAATGGGAAATACTGTGCAATGATAATTATTGAAACAACAATAATATAAAATATCAACGCAACAATTATTGAATCAATAAAATAAAATATTGAAAAGTAATTACTGTAACAATTATTGAGTAGTGCCTTCTTACGTAAGAATCAATAATTCAAAAATACTATGCAAACACCGTAAGTGCTTCATTGTGCAACCACACATATTCATCGTATTTTAACCAAGGGTATTCCAATGGTGTTAATAAGAATAACTACGCCGTTATTTATAAAAACTCAAACTTGTCATTTTCTTCATCCGATAGTTATTCTTTTATGAGGCCCACGAATGGTTGCGCCGTCGTACGAATATTCCCCGACAACAAGAATATTCCACGACCAAACGAATATTTCCCAACAAAAAAATGAATATTTTATAACCACTTGCTTATTTTATAAAATTTACACATTTCACCCATAACCAAAGTATTATATCAAATTAACTCCTTATTATTTCAAGATAATAAATAGAGAAAATTTAATTTTTATTCATAATAAGATGGGGTCTTACAATCCCTGCACTACGACCAAGGATATTTATTAGTATCACACCCACAAATTATCCATAGACTATGGGCCAAGGATATTCGTGTATTCATCAATGGTCATGATCATGCCAACAATCGTCCATCAATGCACTACGGGCCAATGAGGACTTTTACCACATCATTTGTAACATTACAGTTATGATTATACCGAATAATCCCTGGTCATAATCATACCAAGTCCATCTATGTACTACAGGCCACAAATGACTTTCAACATAATATAAACATGAGGATGATGACAATGATATAAGAATTTAATAAAACAAGTTCAAGAATTAATTTATCTAGGAACTAATAACGTCCAAATTGTCAACATGATACTTTTTTGTAGAGTGAAATTCAAGAATGCTCAAAAGAATATTTTCATGAAAAGATACTGGATGAAGCACAAATTTCAATGATATTCCACTAATTTCATGGAGTATAGAAGTCAAAACTTTAACCAACTAAGTATAATAAAGATTGGAATAACAAAAGAAATCACCAGGCATGCGATAGACCATTACAGACGGAGTTATTCTAACGAGAATAATAAACAATGTAATCCGGGTCGTGTGTAAACGCATTTATGTGATATTACAATGAATAATAAATAATGAGAACTAGGTCGGTGAAATTCTGCAAGCAGGATGTTTCAATGAGAATAATAAATAACGGAACCAGGTTATGCGTAAATGCACAGACAAAATGTTTAAACAGAATAATAAATAATGAGAACTGGTTATGTGAAATTACATGCACCAAGCAGGATGTTTCAACAGAATAATAAATAATGGAATAACAGAAGAATTTCACCATGTATGCGGTACTTCACATAGACAGGTTATTCCAATAGAATAATAAAGAATAGAATAACAAAAGTTCTCTTCATGAATACAAAAGAAATAATATCCCTTACGAGTACAACAAATAATATCCCTTACCTTAGAAGAAACTAGATATAGAAGTGGTGAAGTAGCAGAACACTTTTCTTCTTTCTCTCAATAGTTTCTCTCTCTAGAGTCTCAGTAAATTCGTAAGAAATAATGAAGGAATGAACTTCTATTTATAGAAGAATAGACTGAATAGTAACTAATTTCTGAACGGTCCAGATTGATTTACTTTTAAACGGACGGTCCAGATTGGTTTACAATAAAATATAATATATTCTATTAATAATCTAATAAAATGAATAACTTTATAAAAGTATTTTGTTTTATATAAAAAGATTTTACTATGCAAACACTATGCATAATAAAATATAATATATTCTATTTATAGTCTAATAAAACGAATAACTTTATAAAAGTATTTTGTTTTATATAAAAAGCTTTTCTGTTTTATTACATTAATAATACTAATAAAACAAAACTTCATCATCATTATTATAATTCACATTATTATTCAACGTGTCATTCCAGGGAAAAGGGGCTTTTCAATAAGGATTTGTCCCCTATATGGCGTAAATTAGGTGACCAAACCTCTCCTTGGCGTAACTTACAGACATCGTTAATATTTCAAATAATAATATTAATAACTCTATCATCTCAATTATTGATTTAATAATATAAAAAATATCGATAATAATTGAATCAATTTACGTGAGATACTATGCAACAATTACTAAAGCAATAATTGAACAAAACTGAGTGACTTCTCACGTAAGCATAAATAATCAATACCGTGTGTTACTATGCAACCACGCGTATTCCTATACTTTTAACACCGAGTGTTTCAACATTTAACGATAAAACTTTCGCCGTTATTTTCATAAAATATTTTTGTCGTTTTCTCAATCCGACAATAATTCTGTTGTGGGGTACATCAATGATTGTCTTGCAGTAAATGCGAATATTTCTGTTAAAAGCGAATATTCCCAGAACCAATCGAATATTATATAAAAACTTGCGTATTTTTTGCAAAATTTATAAATATTACCCACAACTATAACATTATATCAAATTCATTCCATAATATTCAAAAATGATAATTATAGAAAATTCATCTTTATTCATAAAAGTTGGGGTCTTACAATCTCCCCTTCTTATGAAATTTTCCCCTCGAAATTAGGGTACGTACCTGGTATGTCGAAGAGGTAATGATACCTTGATTTCATTTTAGATTCTAACTCCTAGGTCATTTCCTCAACATCGTGGTTCCTCCATAAAACTTTGACTTGAGGTATAACCTTAGAGCGTAGAATATGTTCCTTCTTATCCAAGATTTTAATAGGAACCTCTTCATACGTTAAATCTTTCGCTATTTCGTCCGGTTCTAACTCAATAATGTGGTTCGGGTCTTCCACATATTTACGTAACATGGATATGTGAACAATGTTATGAATACGAGACATACTTGGCGGTAAAGCGAGTCTATAGGCTACAGTCCCTACTCGATCGAGGATTAAAAATGAGCCATTGAATCGAGGATTGAGCTTTCCTCTCTTTCCAAATCTCATAACTCCTTTCCATGGGGCAACACGTAACAACACATGATCTCCACGTCCTTTCGATGAAGATCATCATAACTCTTTTGTCGGTCTTGTGAGGTTTTTATACGTTATCGGATCGTTTGAATCTTTTCCGTAGTAATACGTACCAACTCCGGTCCCAACAACGTTGCTTCACCCACCTCATCCCAGCATACTTGAGAACGACACTTTCTTCCATACAACGCCTCGAATGGAGCCATGCCAATACTTGCTTGATAACTATTATTGTATGAAAACTCCACCAATGGTAAGAACTTGTCCCAACTTCCCTTGAAGTCAAGGACACAGAGTCTTAATATATTTTCAAGCGTTTGAATAGTCCTCTTTGATTCGTGCCCATAGCTTTTTGTAAACTAACCCAAAATCGTGAAGTGAATCTTTGGTCTCGATCAGAAACTATGGATACTGGCATAACATGCAGTCTTATAATCTCGTTTATATACATCTGAGCAAGGCGTTCAAGTGTATAAGTTTTCGTATTGGTAAAAATGAGCGGAGACTTTGGTCAATCTATCAACAATGACCCAAATTTCATCTATGCCTTGAGAAACCTAGCGAAGACCAGTACCGAAATCCATGGTAATGTGCTCCCACTTCCATTCTAGAATTTTAAGTGGTTGCAATGGACCTTTTGTGTGAAATCCCAGATTTTATAAATAAAGATTTAAATTTTTCAAAATATTTTTTTGAATATTATAGTGTGGATTTAATATAATGTTATAGTTGTGGGTAATATTTATAAATTTTGCAAAGTATGCAAGTTGTCATATTATATTTGATTGGTTGGGGAATATTCTTTTTATCAGGAAATATCCGTACGACGATACAATTATTGGTGGACCCCACAACGGAATTATTGTCGGATTGAGAAAATGACAAAAATATATTTATGAAAATAACGGCGAAAGTTTACCGTTGATACTATTGAACTACTCGGTAGTAAAAGTACAATAATCTGGCGTGGTTGCATAAGTAGCGCACCGGTATTGATTATTGATGCTTACATGAGAAAAACACTGTTTTTTGTTCAATTATTGCTACAATAGTTCTTTGATAGTATCTCACGTTATTTGATTCAATTATTATCGATTCTTATATTATATATATAAGTTTTGTTTTATTAGTATTATTAGTGTAATAAAAATGAAAAGCTTTTTTATATAAAGCAGAATACTTTTATAAAGTTATTTGTTTTATTAGACAATAATTAGAATATATTATATTTTATTATACATATTGTTTGCATAGGTGTCTCGCATAGTATTTGCGTAGTAAAATCTTTTTTAAAAGTTATTCGTTTTTATTAGATTATAAATAGAATATATTATATTTTATTTAAAAGATTTTTCTTTAAATATGGACCCATCGATTAAAGTAAATCAATCTGGACCGTTTATGAGTTAGTTTATTCTTATGAAGTCCATTTTTCTATAAATAGAAGCTCATTCCTTCATTATTTTCTTACGAATTCACTGAAACTCTAGAGAGATAAACTGTAGAGAGAAAGAAGAAAAGTATTCTGCTACTTAACTACTCCGATATCAAGTTTCTTTTACGGTAAGGGGTATTATTTCTTTTGTATTCATGAAGAGAACTTTTGTTATTCCATCCTTTATTATTCTGTTGGAATAACCTGTATACGCGGACTACCCTATACTTGGAAAAATTCTTTTGTCATTTCATTCTTTATTATTACATTGGAACATCCATGCTCACATGCATTTTACGTAGAACACGGGTTTCGTCTTTTATTATTCTCATTAGAACATCCACGTCTCAGATGCGTTTACGTGGGACTGGTTCCGTCTTTATTATTCTGTTGGAATATCCTGTCTGTACGTTTTACGCCGGACCTGATTCTGTTATTTATTATTCCGTTGGAATAACCTGTCTATGCGAAGTACCGCATGCATGATGATTTTTGTTGTTATTCCATTCTTTATTATTCTTTGGAATATCACAGCCGGTGCGTACACGCTACCGACCAGTTCCGTTATTTATTATTCAGTTGGAATAACTCGCTCATATATCTGAAGTACCTGCATGCATGGTGATTTCTTTTGTTATTCCATTCTTTATTATACTCAGTTGGTTAAAGTTTTGACTTCTATACTCCATGAAATTAGTGGAATATCCTTGATATTTGCGCTTCATCCAGTATCATTTCATTGAAATATTCTTCTGAGCATTCTTAAATTTTACTTTACAAAGAAGTATCATGTTGACAATTTGGACGTTATTGGTTCCTGGACAAATTAATTCGTGAACTTGTTTTATTGAATTCTTATATCATTGTCATCATCCTTATGTTTATATTTTTTGAAAGTCATCTGTGGCCTGTAGTGCATAGATGGACTTGGTATGATTATGACAAGGGATTATTCGGTATAATCATGACCGTAATGTTACAAATGATGTGATAAAAGTCCTCATTGGCCCGTAGTGCATTAATGGATAGTTGTTGGCATGATCATGACCATTGATGAATATACGAATATCCTTGGCCCGTAGTGCATAGATAATTTATGGTCGTGTGACCCTAAAGAATATCCGGCAGTAGTAGTGCGAGGGTGATTCGATGATGTGGATTATTTATTGTCGAGTCCCAATGATAAAAATGATGAAAAACCTTTTAAATCATAAAAGATAGTAGATTTTATTATCTACTTGACTCTTTTAATGGATTGCTTGTTCTGCTGTAGTTAAACTTGTTTTCTATTGTATTTTATCAGTTTAACATTGTTGAGGGCTATTGATAATTTATCCTGCATTATCTTAGTCATAATATTTCTTACTGGGCTAGTTGAGCTCACCCTTTCACCTTTTTCTTTAGGAAATGAGAACGTAGCGAGGGACTAGTCGGGGGACTCGAGTGATGGTCGAGATGATAGTATTAGTAGTCCTCACTATTACATTAAATAGTGTGACAATAAATGTAATGAGGACTGAATTTGAGTTTGTATATCTTATCTATGAGGACTCCATTGAGAATGGATATTGTCTAGAAAGGCAATATTCTTGTTTAAACTCTCGAGTTTATGTTTTGTCGTATTTTTACACGACGATTTGTATAATTATGTTGTATTCGATTTATGTACCATGTATTTGGCGACTCAAGATGGGTGATGTATACCTATTTTTTGCGGCGTCACGGTTAGTATCAAAGCTTAGGATATGATCCACGGCTAAGATGTGAGATAAGAACTAAGAGGGAGAGGCGGGAATTCTTCGCTAGTATGACCTACCTAAGTTTATTTGTTATTTAATTGGTCGGTCATAGTATAGGGATAATATGTGATATGTTATCTAATCCTTGTTTTGTGGCAGTATTTGAAAATGGCATCCAAGAATGTTGAGAACATCAATGGAGCACAGGAGATCGTTGAGTCTCCACAAATCAATAATCAGGATAATGTGCATCAGGAAGGCGACATTCCTCAGGCAAACAACAAAAGTGACCAAATGATGAACGATGGAATGTTAAGAGGCTTCATGCAATTCATGCAACATCAGGCAAGAGCAACTCCTGTCCAAATTGCAGGTGGAAATACTAGTAACTCTCAGACGGTCACCGCCAAGCAGTTTAAGGAACTGGGACCACCGCAGTTTTTTAGAGAGCCAAAACCACTTAATGCGGAGACGTGGATTAAACAAATCAACAAGATATTTGATGTCTTGGGATGCTCCGAGGAACAAAAGGTTCCCTTTGCCACCTTCATGTTGTTTGGCAGGGTGATTCTTTGGTGGGAATCGTAAAAGCGAACTCAACTCGCCCGCACTAAAGATATCTTGGGTGAAGTTCCAGGAACTGTTCAATGACAAGTACTTTCCCGAAAGTATTCCTCACATGAAAGAGGTAGAATTCATCAAGCTGGAACAAAATAACATGACTGTATCGCAGTACGAAGCCTAGTTTGCCGAGTTATCCCGGTTTGCATCCCATTTGGTTGATAATGAGGAGAGAATGACGCGAATGTTTTTAAGAGGTTTGAAACCTAAGATACGTTAATATCTTATCTCTCATAAACTATGTTTGTATTCATATGTTGTTAATATGGCTCAGTTATTGGAGCGTGATAATGAGTCAACCCAACCAAAAGAAGAGGTAATGCAAAAATGATAATACCAATGATAGCGATCATGAAGTGGTGACAATAAGCGGAGGAATCAACATGGCGAAATGGTAACCACTTGGTGGTAATCATGGCCAAAACAATAAGAATGGACATTTCAAGAAGAGGAAATTCAACAATGATGGAAAGACGCGTCGACCAAAGACCCGTTGTTAAGGATGGAGAACGACCACCTATCATATGTTTCAAATGCGAGGAGAGGACATATCAATCCAAATTGCTGCGATGCTTAGTCAAGGCATGTTATAATTGTGGAAGAGAAGGTCACCTAGCTTGGATTTTGTCATTCACCGAAGACAAGTTCAGTTAGGATGGAGGCACCAAAGGCCGTTCCAGAAAAGTTAAAACTGGTAGTGCAAGGGAGAGCATTTGTCGTGACCTCCTAGAAAGCAAGGAACCCGAATGAGGTCATCACGGGTAAGATTATCATAAACTCTAGCGAAGTATATACTTTATTTGATCATCTTGGTTCTACCCACTCTTTCATTTCTCCTACTTGCGCTCACGCGTTTAAATTTGACTCGGAGAGATTAGACTTTGACTTATCCGTTGAAACTCAGTTGGGAGAAACCTTCATTACATCCACGGTTTATAAGTCTTGTTTAGTTCAAATTGGCACCCGCACATTACCTGTCAATCTTATTTCTTTGAAAATACTTGCATTTGATGTGATTCTAGGGATTGATTAGTTAACTACTCATCATGCAAAAATTGATTATTTTCATAAGGTTGTTAGCTTTTATATTCCTAATCAACCAGTTATGAGAATTCAAGCCACCAAACCATTAAAATCAATCAATGTCATCTCAAGCCATAAAGCTATTCGTTTATTGAAAAACGGATGTCAAGCTTTCTTAGCTCATGTCACGGATCTAAACAAAAATACGTCAAGTTTTTGAATGATATCTATATTGTAAATAAATTCTTGAGTAATCCCTGAAAAAACTTCTTGGCCTACCCCAGAGCGTGAAATTGAATTTTATATCGACCTTGAACCCTAAGACAAAACCCATTTCCAAAGCCCCATATCGAATGGCTCCTATTGAACTTCAGGAGTTAAAGACCCAACTGCAGGAATTGTTAGACATTGGCTTTATTCGTCCTAGTACTTCTCCTTGGGGTGCTCCTTTTCTATTCGTGAAGAAAAAGGATGGGAGTATGCAACTTTGTATTGATTATCGGGAGTTGAATCGTGTCACCATAAAAAATAGGTACCCATTGCCACGTATTGATGACCTATTTGACCAGTTGCAAGGCGCCAAATTCTTTTCAAAGATTGATCTTCGTTTGGATATCACCGGTTGAAGATTAGAACCAAGCGACATTCCAAAGGCGGCCGAGAACTCGAAGACGGGCATTATGAATTCCTAGTCATGTCTTTTGGATTAACTAATGCTCCTGCCGCCTTCATGGATATGATGAACCGAGTATTCAAGGAATATTTGGATCACTTTTGTGGTCGTCTTTCTTGATGACATCCTTATTTATTCCAAAACCGTGAAGATCATGAAAGCAACACTTGAGGTCGATACTCCAAAAGCTTCGTGAATATAAGCTTTATGCCAGTTGAAGAAATGCGAGTTCGGCTTGAGGAAGTAGTATTCCTTGGACACGTGGTATCAAGTCATGGAATATCTATTGACCCAAAGAAAGATTGAAGCTATTCAAAGTAGGAGCAACAAAAAAATCAATGACCGAAAATAACGTAGCTTTCTCGGCTAGCATTTGGTTATTATCGGAGATTCATGGAAGGATTTTCTCGAATCGCTACTCCACTAACTTAGCTGACTCAGAAAGATACAAAGTTCAGTTAGAGCGAGGAATGTGAGAAGTGTTTTCAAGAACTCAAGAGGAGACTCATTTCAAAGACTGTTACGACAATACCATTTGGTTCTGGAGGATTTGTCATCTCTGATGATGCTTGAGCAAAGGGTTAGGATGTTTTCTCATGCAACATGGGAAAGTCATAGCCTATGCCTCACGACAACACAAAGAATATGAGAGGAATTATCCTACTCATGATCTAGAGTTGGCAGCAGTTGTTTTTGCACTAAAGATTTGGAGGCATTACTTGTATGGGGAGAAAGTGGAGATCTTTACGGATCATAAAAGCCTCAAATATTTCTTCACTCAAAAGGAACTCAACATGCGACAACGACGTTGGCTTAAACTATTGAAAGATTATGATTATACCATCCTGGAAAAGTGAACGTGGTAGCTGACGCATTGAGTAAAAGATCATATCTGGGTACGAGTGCGATATTGTCAACGCAAAGGCCCATTTTGTGTGACTTGCAAAGGATGGAGATAGAGTTAAAGACTCCAGGGACCCATGTGATGATGGCGAACATTCGAGTAGAACCGACTTTAATTGATAAAGTTAAAGCTGCTCAAACTACAGACCTGGAGCTGATGCGTATAAGGAAGAAAATGCAAGAAGATGCTATGCCGGAAGCAAGAATTGATGAAGAAGGAATACTTCGAGTCAACTCCAGTCTTTGTGTTCATAACAACCTTGATTTAAAGTATAAAATCATGATGGAGGCGCACAACACACCGTTTGCAATCCATCCCGGGAGTACCAAAATGTATCATGATCTTCGTCATACATTTTGGTGGAGCAATATGAAGAGACAGATAGCGCTGTTTATCTCAAGGTGTCTAACTTGTCAACGAGTCAAGGCGGAGAATCAAGTACCAAAAGGTCTATTGCAACCACTTGAAATTCCAGAATGGAAGTGGGAGCACATTACCATGGATTTCGTTACTGGTCTTCCCAAGGTTTCTCAAGGCATAGATGCGATTTGGGTCATTGTTGATAGAGATTGACCAAGTCCGCTCATTTCTTACCAATACGAGAAACTTATACACTTGAACGTCTTGCTTCAGTATGTACATAAATGAGATATAGTAAGACCGCATGGTATGCCGGTATCCATAGTTTCGATTGAGACCCAAGATTTACTTCACGATTTTGGGTTAGTTTGCAAAAAAGTTATGGGCACGAATTTATGATTTAGTTCAAAGATATCATCCTCGACGGACGGACAATCGAGAGAGGACTATTCAAACTCGGAAGATTTATTAAGACTCGTGTCCTTGACTTCAAGGAAGTTAGGACAAGTTCTTACCGTTGGTGGAGTTTTCCTACAACAACAGTTATCAAGCAAGTATTGGCATGGCTCCATTCGAGGCGTTGTATGGAAGAAAGTGTCGTTCTCCAGTATGTTGGGATGAGGTGGGTGAAACAACGTTGTTGGGACAGGAGTTGGTACGTATGACTACGAAAAAGATTCAAAAGATCCAACAACGTATAAAAACCTCACAAGATCGACAAAAGAGTTATGTTGATCTTCATCGAAAGGACGTGGAATTCAAAATTGGAGATCATGTGTTGTTACGTGTTGCTCCATGGAAAGGAGTTACGAGATTTGGAAAGAGAAAAAAGCTCAATCCTCGATTCATTGGCCCATTTTCAATCCTCGATCGAGTAGGGACTGTGGCCTATAGACTCTCTTTACCACCAAGTATGTCTCATGTTCATAACGTTTTTCACGTATCCATGTTACGTAAATATGTGAAAGACCCGAAACACATTATTGAGTTAGAACTGGACGAAATAGCGGAAGATTTAATGTATAAAGAGGTTCCTGTTAAAATCTTGGATAAGAAGGAGCATATTCTACGCTCCAAGGTTATACCTCAAGTCAAAGTTTTGTGGAGGAATCACGATGTTGATATGTTAACCTGGGAGTTAGAATCTGAAATGAAATCAAGGTATCCTTACCTCTTCGACATACCTGGTACGTACCCTAATTTTGAGGGCAAAATTTCATAAGAAGGGGAGGTTGTAAGACCCCAACTTTTATGAATAAAGATAATTTTTCTATAAATATCATTTTTTGAATATTATGAAATAAATTTGATATTATGTTATATTTGTGGGTAATATTTATAAATTTTGCAAAGTATACAAGTTGTTATATAATATTCGATTTGGTCGGGGAATATTCTTTTTGTCGGGGAATATTACGACGGCGTAATCATTGGTGGACCCCACAACAGATGTATTGTCGTGGTAAGAAAAGCATGTAATTATCTTTTTATAAAATAACGGCGGAAGTTTTACCATTGATACTGTTGAACTACCTGGTAGTAAAAGTACAGTAATACGCATGGTTGCATAGTAGCACACGGTATTGGTTATTGATGCTTACGTAAGAAGTCACTCAGTTATACTCAATTATTGCTACAGTAATTGCTGCATCATATCTCTCATATTATTGATTTGATTATTGTCACAGTATAATCTGCATTATTTGTTATATTATTAAATCAATAATTGAGACGACAAAGTTATTCATATTATTAAATTGCAATATTTACAATGTCTAGAAGTTCTGTCAAGGAGAGGTTTGGTCACCTAGTTGCGTGCCAATAGGGAGACATCCTTATTGGAAAGCCCCCTCTTTCCTGGGAATAACCTGGTTGTTAAATTTTGTGAGTTATAATATTATTGAAGAATAAGTTCATGTTGATTAAAGATGAGTTACTATTCATGAGTTACTATTCATGAGTTACTATTCACGAGTTACTATTCACGAGTTACTATTCATGAGTTACTATTCACGAATTACTATTCACCCAATTACTATTCACTCTATTATTGTGCATTCGGGTATTTGGGTACAATATTATTCCATGAGGAGATGTGCTAATTTTTCAAACCGTTGGTTGAGTGAATCAATATGGGTCGTTGGTTTAAAGTTTTAATAGTAAATCAGTTTGGACCGTCGCTTTAAGTTTTAATAGTAAATCGATCTGGATCGTTCGTTTAAAAGTAAATCGATATGGACCATTCATGAATTAGTTACTATTCAATCCATTCTTCTATAAATAGAAGCTCATTCCTTCATTATTTCTTACGAATTCACTGAAACTCTAGAGAGAGAAATAATAGAGAGAAAGAAGAAGAGTATTTTGCTACTTCACTACTTTGATATCCAGTGTCTTTTACGGTAAGGGGTGTTATTCTTTCTTATTCATGAAGAGAACTTACGTTATTCCATTCTTTATTATTACATTGGAATAACTTTGTAAAAGTGGCATACCCTATACATAACTTGATATATCAGATACCCTATACTTGGTGAAATCCTTATGTTATTCCATTTTTATTTATTACATTGGAATAACTTGTATCGTGACATACCCTATACTTGGTGAAATCCTTATATTATTCCATTCTTTATTATTACATTGGAATAACTTTGTATGCTGTGATTTACCTATACTTGGTGGAATGACCAGATATGCGGTTTACCCAATACTTGGTGATCTTCTTACATTATTCCATTCTTTATTATTATGTTGGAATAACTTTGTTTAAGTAATACCGCATACTTGGTGAAATTCTTTTATTATTCCGTTCTTTATTATTCTATCGGAATATCCTGTCGGTGTGAATTTCACCTGACTTGGTTCCAATATTTATTATTCCGCATTTAATATTCTGTCAGAATATCCTGTCGGTGTGAATTTCACCTGACCTGGTTCCAATATTTATTATTTCGCATTTAATATTCTGTTGGAATATCCTGTCGGTGTGTATTTCACCTGACCTGGTTCCAATATTTATTATTTCGCATTTAATATTCTGTCGGAATATCTTGTCGGTGTGAATTTCACCTGACATGGTTCCATTATTTATTATTTCGTATTTATTATTACATTTGAATAACCTAATACATGCCAATACCGCATGCGTGGTGATTTACATTGTTATTCCATTCTTTATTATACTCGGTTGGTTTAAGTTTTGACTTTATACTCCATGAAATTAGTGGAATATCCTTGATATTTGCGCTTCATCCAAAGATCATTTCATGGAAATATTCTTCTGAGCATTCTTAAATTTTACTTTACAAAGAAGTATCATGTTGACAATTTGGACGTTATTGGTTCCTGGACAAATTAATTCGTGAACTTGTTTTATTGAATTCTTATATCATTGTCATCATCCTCATATTTATATTTTTTGAAAGTCATCTGTGGCCTGTAGTGCATAGATGGACTTGGTATGATTATGACCAGGGATTATTCGGTATAATCATGACCGTAATGTTACAAACGATGTGATAAAAGTCCTCATTGGCCCGTAGTGCATTGATAGACAGTTGTTGGCATGATCATGACCATTGATGAATACACGAATATCCTTGGCCCGTAGTGTATGGATAATTTGTGGTCGTGACCCTAAAGAATATCTTTGGCCGTAGTGTAGGGGTGATTCGATGATGTGGATTATTTATTAAGCTGAGTCCCAGCGATAAAAATGATGAAAAACCTTTTAAATCATAAAAGATAGTAGATTTTATTCTCTACTTGACTCTTTTAATGGATTGCTTGTTCTGCTGCAGTTAAACTTGTTGTCTATTGTATTTTATCAGTTTAACATTGTTGAGGGCTATTGATAATTTATCCTGCATTATCTTAGTCATAATATTTCTTACTGGGCTAGTTGAGCTCACCCTTTCTTTCACTGTTCTCTTCAGGAAATGAGAACGTAGCAAGGACTAGTCGAAGGACGGAGTGATGGTCCAGATGATAGTATTAGTAGTCCTCACTATTCTGTTAAATAGTGTGACAATAAATGTAATGAGGACTGAATTTGAGTTTGTATACTGTCTATGAAGACTCCATTGAGAATGGATATTGTCTAGAAGGCAATATTCTTGTTTAAACTCTCAGTTTATGTTTTGTCGTATTTTACACGACAGTTGTATAATTATGTTGTATTCGATTTATGTACCATGTATTTGGCGACTCAAGATGGGTGATGTATACCTATTTTGGGGGCGTCACAGGGTAGGCCAGGAAGTTCTTCAGGGAATACGTCAAGAAATTTATTAATAATTGAAATATCATTCAAAACTGACGTATTTTTGTTTAGATCCATGACATGAGCTAAGAAAGCTTGACATTCGTTTTTTAATAAACGAATAGCTTTATGCCTTGAGATAACAGTGATTGATTTTAATGGTTTGGTTGCTTGAATTTGCATAATAGGTTGGTTAGGAATATGAAAGCTAACAACCTTACGAAAACAATCAATTTTTGCATGATGAGTAGTTAATCAATCAATCCCTAGAATTATGTCAAATGCAAGTATTTTCAATGAAATAAGATCGACAGGTAATGTGAGGGTACCGATTTGAACCAAACAAGACTTATAAATAGTGGATGTAATGAAGGTTTCTCCTAACGAATAAGTCAAAGTCTAATTTCTTTGGAGTCAAATTTTTATGATAAGCTTACCCGTGATGATCTCGTTCGGGTTCCTTGCTTTCTGGGAGGTCACGACAAATGCTCTCCCTTGCACTATTGGCTTTGACTTTTCTGGGACGTCCTTTGGTGCGTCCATCCTAGCTGAACTTGTCTTCGGTGAATGACAAAATCAAGCTAGGTGACCTTCTCTTCCACAATTATAACATGATTTGGATGGCATCACGCATTTTGGACTGATATGTCCCTCCCCTCCGCATTTGAAGCATATGATAGGTGGTCGTTCTCCTTCCTTAACAACGGGTCTTTGGTCTTTGATGTCTTTCCATCATTGTTGAATCTTTCTTCTTGAAATGTCCATTCTTATTATTTTGGCCATGATTACCATAAAAGTGGTTACCATTTTCGCATGTTGATTATCTCCATTATTATTGTCACCGCTCGATGATACTTATCACTAGTATTATCATTTTGCCGACTGCTCTCTTTTGGTTGGGTTAACTCATTATCGCGCTCCAATAACTGAGCCCTATTAACAACATCTGAATACAAACACAGTTTATGAGAGATAAGATATTGACGTATCTCGGGTTTTAAACCTCTTAAAAATATTCGTGTCATTATCTCCTCATTATCAACCAAATGGGACGCAAACCGGGACAACTCGGTGAACTTGGCTTCGTACTGCGACACGGTCATGTTGTTTTGCTCCAGCTTGATGAACTCTACCTCTTTCATGTGACGAATACTTTCGGGAAAGTACTTGTCGTTGAACAATTCTTAGAACTTCTCCCAAGTCATCTTCAATGCGGCGGAGTTGAGTCGTTTCTGATTTCCCTTGAAGAATTTGCCTCTACACGCAACATGAAGGTGGCAAAGGGAACCTTTTACTCCTCGGAGCATCCCAAGACATTAAATATCTTGCAGATCTGCTTTATCCACGTCTCCACCTTAAGTGGTTTTGGCTCTCCAAAAAACTCCGGTGGTCCCAGTTCCTTGAATCGCTTGCCAGCGATGACCGTCAGAGTTGCCAGTGTTTCCACCTGCATTTTGGACAGGAACCGCTCTTGCCTGATGTTGCATGAATTGCATAAAGCCTCTAAACATTCCATCGTTCATCATCTAGTCAGTGTTGTTGTTTGCCTGATGTAAGACCCCAAATTTTTTATAAATAAAATGGAATTTCCTTTATTTATTATTTTGAAATAGTAAGGGTTGATTTGATTAATGTGGTTAGTTATGGGTAAAATGCGAAAATATTTTAAATAAGCAAGTGGTTATAAAATATTCATTGTTGTCGGAGAATATTCGTTTGATCGTAGAATATTTTTACTGTCGAGGAATATTAAATGACGACGACCTTGACCTTTGTATGGGCCCCATAACGAAAAAGCGATTGGATGAAGAAAAACAAGTATAAGTTATTTATAAAAGATGGGCGTATATTACACTGATTAATATTTGTTAAAATACTCGATGGTTAAAACACAAGAAGATACTGTATTATTGCACCAATTATTGATTCTTATGTAAGAAGGCATCTTTCTAATAATTATTATAGTAATTCTTTATTCAATATTATATTTTATTGATTGATAATTGCTTTGCATTGATATTTTATATTATTATTATTTTAATAATTATCCTTTGCATAATATTTTTATTATCGAGAGCAATAATTCATATTATCTGAATAATATTATTAGATAACATTATTGGCAATGTCTAGAAAGTTACGCTCTAAGGAGAGGTTTGGTCATCTAATTACTTGGCAAGAAGTGAGAGATCCTTATTGGAAAGCCCCCTCTTTCCTAGGATCCATGCGGTTGTCGAGAATGTGATTACGTAATATTATTTGTGAATAATTAATTATTGATTTATATGATGAGCAAAATATTGATTTTATGTGGATATACATGAAGAAAATTTTTAATGTGACAATTGTTGAAAATTAATATTTTATTTTTTTCTGATAAAATAATTCATTAAAATATATTATTTTAATAATATATTGATGGTGATATTTTTATAATGAATGTGGGATATATGAGTATATGAGGAGGAAGAGTATTTTTGTGGCATTAATTGATTAACACCTATTTTGTGTGTCGGTGGACCCCAATTATTGATCGAAATTTGATTATAGCCTGTAAAATCGACCGTTTGTGGATTTTGGTCAATTTCTGTTTGGAATTTGGAAAAACTTTCTTCTGCAAAGTGGTAGAGAATGAAATTTCCTATAGAAAGGACATGTGGTTCAAATTTTTCTGATAAAGGGCTATTTATTGTGAATTATTGAAGTTCCGAAGTTCTGAAATAATTGATTTTTGGAAGTTTTATTTATTTTTATCAAGAAAAACGTTTTTTCCATTTGAGTGGCACATGTTAATGATTGAAATCAGTTGGTGTGGTGTACTAAGGAATTTAAGAAAATTATATTATTAATTTATTAAATTTTTTGCTTTGGTGTTCTAAGCATTTTCCTATAAATAGGGTGCTTAGGTTAGAATTAAAAATCACACCAGAAACTGAAATCTTCTTTCTTTCTCTCTCAATATATTGAGTGTATTCTTGTGAGTATTTTGATACCTTTAGTGTTGCTATACGATGCAAGTTCCATTCAGCACTATATCTAGTATTCCCGTCAGGAGTACCGTCTTTTCGAAGTAAGGGATATTATTTTTTTGAAAATGATATTATTTCTTTCAATATCATTATACCGGAATATTAGTAAGATTTTTCTTGTGAAATTTTGATCTTTTTATGTCAGAGTTACTATTCACGAGTTACTATTCATGAGTTACTATTCACGAGTTACTATTCACGAGTACTATTCACAAAGCATGATAATTTTTCTTATGAAATTCTTGTCTTTTAGTGTCGGAGTTACTATTCACGATACTGACAATTATTCACGATACTGACACTATTCATGAATACTTATTAATTATTCACAGAAAAATTTAATTTTCATTTTTTATCCAAGATATCTATTATGGATACTAGCTTTGATTGTATCCATATTTTGATCATTCTTGAATTTTACTTCACTATGATTATTTATGAAGTATTTTTGAACTCGGTTTGGTTAAAGTACGAATCCTTAATATTTGTTCTTTTGTTTCACTGGATTCGTTTTCTATAAAACATTTTTCATCATCCTCAGTCCTAAATGATTACATGTTGTTGAATATCTTTGGCCTGTAGTACAAAGATGGTTTATTTTCATATGAATATCTTTGGCCCGAAGTGCAAAGATGTACAAGTGTTGAGATGAACATGACCAATTGATGAATATCTTTGGCCCGTAGTGCAAAGATGAACAGGTGTTGAGATGACATGACCGACTGATAAATATCTTTGGCCTGTAGTGCAAAGATGAATATTTGATTTAAGATGAATATTGATTTATGTTACAGGGATAAAATATTGCTGATGGACTTTTAAATTCATAGATGTTAGTGGATTTCATTCTCTACTTAACTCTTCTAATGAATTATTATTTCTGCTGCGAATATTGATCTGAAACTTGTTGTCTATTGTATTCTATCAGATTTTTTCCCTGTTGAAGACTAACGATAATTTGTTGTACATTATCTTAGTCATAATATTCTTTACTGGGCTAGTTGAGCTCACCCTTTTCCTTTTTGTTCCATTTTTCTTCTCAGGAGGCGAGAATATAAGAAAGTACGTATGTCTGTGGGGTATGGAATGATGGTTCTAGAGAGTTGTTTTAGTAGTCCTCACCATTTTTGTAAAATAATGTACCAATAATTATAATGAGGACTTATTTGGGTGTGAATATTGTCTAGATGGCAATATTTGTATTTAAACTCACAGTATGTGTTGTCGTATTTTGCACGACAATTGTATTATTGAAGTTGTAGTTTGCTTTCTGTACCATGTATTTGGCGACTCAGAATGGGTGTGGTATATACCTAATTCGGGGGCGTCACACCTGAGGATTGTCGCCTTCCTGATGTACATTATCCTGATTATTAATCTGTGGAGACTCAACGGTCTCCTGTGCTCCATTGATGTTCTTAACATTCTCGGATGCTATTTTCAAACACTGCCACAAAACAAGGGTTAATTAACATATCACATATTATCCCTATATTCTGATCGACCAATTAAATACCAAATAAACTTAGGTAGGTCATACTAGCAAAGGAATTCCCCGTCTCTCCTCTCCTAGTTCTTATCTCATATCTCAGCCAGGGATCATATCCCTAAACTTTGATACCAACTGTGATGCCCCCAAAATAGGTATATATTACCCATCTTGAGTCGCCAAATACATGGTACAAAATTTAAATACAACTTAATAATACAACAGTCGTCTAAATTACGACAAAATATATGCTGTGAGTTTTAATACAAATATTGTCATCTAGACAATATCCACACTCAATTGAGTCCTCATTACATTTATTATCACTCTATTTAACAGAATAGTGAGGACTACTAATGCTATTATCTGGACCGTCACTCCGTTCCCCGACTAGTCCCTACTACATTTTCATTTCTTGAAGAGAACAATGAAAGTTGAAGGGTGAGCTCAACTAGCCCAGTAAGAAATACTATGACTAAGATAATGCAGAATAAATTATCATTAGCCTTCAACAGTGTTAAACTGATAAATATAACAAACATCAAGTTTAACTGCAACGAAACAAGCAATCCTTTAAAAGTCAAGTAGAGAATAAAATCTACTATCTTTTATGATTTAAAAGGTTTTTCATCACTTTTATCGTTGGGACTTAGCTTAATAAAAAATCCACATCATCCCTGCACTACGGCCAAGGAAATTCATTAGTATCACAACCACAAATTATCCATGCACTACGGGCCAAGGATATTCATGTATTCATCAATGGTCATGATCATGCCAACAACCATCCATCAATGCACTACGAGCCAATGAGGACTTTTACCACATCATTTATAACATTACAGTCATGATTATACCGAATAATCCCTGGTCATAATCATACTAAGTTAATCTCATGCACTACTGTGCCACACATATGACTTTTCAACATAATATAAACATGAGGATGATGACAATGATATAAGAATTCAATAAAACAAGTTCAAAAATTAATTTATCCAGGAACTAATAACGTCCAAATTGTCAACATGAAACTTCTTTATAGAGTAAAATTCAAGAATGCTCAGAAGAATATTTTCATGAAAAGATACTGGATGAAACGCAAATATCAAGGATATTCCACTAATTTCATGGAGTATAGAAGTCAAAACTTTAACCAACTGAGTATAATAAAGAATGGAATAACAAAAGAAATCACCAGGCATGCGATAGACTGCACAGACAGGTTATTCTAACAGAATAATAAACAACGGAACCAGGTCATGCATAAACGCACAGACAGGATATTCCAACAGAATAATAAATAATGGAACTAGGTCAGGCGTAATTCGCACCGACAGGATGTTCCAATAGAATAATAAATAATGGAACCAGGTCATGCGTAAATGCACAGACAGGATGTTCCAACAGAATAATAAATAATGAGAACTAGGTAGGCGTAAATTAATTTGCAAGTGATGTTCCAACAAAATAATAAAGAATGGAATAATGTAAGAATTTCACCATGTATGCGGTGCCATTATAGGCAAAGTTATTCCAATGAGAATAATAAAGAATGGAATAACAGAAGAATTTCATCAAGTATTGGGTAGCCCGCGTATACAGGTTATTTCAACAGAATAATAAAGAATGGAATAACAGAAGTTCTCTTCATGAATACGAAAGAAATAATACCCCTTACGAGTACAACAAATAATATCCCTTACCTTAGAAGAAACTGGATATAGAAGTGGTGAAGTAGCGAAAACTTTTCTTCTTTCTCTTTAATAGTTTCTCTCTCTAGAGTTTCAGTGAATTCGTAAGAAATAATGAAGGAATGAACTTCTATTTATAGAAGAATGGACTGAATAGTAACTAATTCCTGAACGGTCCAGATTGATTTATTTTTAAACGGATGGTCCAGATTGGTTTACAATAAAATATAATATATTCTATCTATAATCTAATAAAATGAATAACTTTATAAAAGTATTTTGTTTTATATAAAAAGATTTTACTATGCAAACACTATGTATAATAGAATATAATATATTTTATTTATAGTCTAATAAAACGAATAACTTTATAAAAGTATTCTCTTTTATATAAAAAGCTTTTTCGTTTTATTACATTAATAATACTAATAAAACAAAACTTCATCATCATTATTATAATTCACATTATTAATCGACTGTGTCGCTCCTCGAGGAAAGAGGGGCTTTCAATAAGGATTTCTCCCTATCAAGGCGCAATTAGGTGACCAAACATCTCCTTGACAGAACTTCTAGACATCGTTAATATTGCAAATAATTATCAATACCGTGTGCTACTATGCAACCACGCGTATTCCTGTACTTTTAACACCGAGTGTTTCAACATTTAACGATAAAACTTCCGCCGTTATTTTCATAAAATATTTTTGTCGTTTTCTCAATCCGACAATAATTCCGTTGTGAGGTCCATCAAGGATTGTACTGTCGTACGAATATTCCCTGTTAAAACGAATATTCCCTGACCAATCGAATATTATTTAACAACTTGCGTACTTTGCAAAATTTATAAATATTACCCATAACTATAACATTATATGAAATTCATTCCATAATATTCCAAAATGATAATTATAGAAAATTCATCTTTATTCATAAAAGTTGGGGTCTTACACGAAGTGTATGTTCTAAAAGTTTAATATTTGCGTACACTTAACCTTTACGACGGTTCAAGTGTTCAACGCTTACATTTCATTCTAACATTCTCCTCTGACTCACATTCAGCTTTCATTAATCTTATTACTATTCGCTACGGCTTTCTTGATAATTCATATCTTACTTACTACCTTCGTCAACGTCTAAGTCATACAACTAATGTATATTTAGAACGTTCACCCGACGTGCATACGATTTACGAGGATCATTTAAGTATTCAACGTTTACGTTATTCATCCCTTAATTCTATTCAACCTTCATCCAAGGTTTTAATCACTTTCATTCATTACTTATCACCTGAACCCCATGTTCATTATTCTTTCCTAATGTCGAAGCCATACGATTTATTGTATGCTAAGACCGATCGCTCATCTCAATAGTGTTGCATTCACATCATCTAAATGCCTTACATTCATCTCTCCTTACCATGTCTTAACATCGAAATGTTATACATTACGCTCGTCAATCAACTTCTAAGGAATCACCATCATAGCAATCCCTCACGTTCGTTTATCGCGACTACGGTCCCCGAATATTGGTTCCATAACCTGCGTCTACATTCTTTGTCTTTTAATCTCGTTTAATCTTTTCATTCAACCTTCATCAAAGGTTTAATACAGTTAATTAAGTGTTACATTAGTTGAATTACATATTCATATTTCTTTCTTGCACATCCCCAAAGAATTGAAAGCGGTAAAATCTCATTTCTGGCATTGCCTCGCACCGTGTATTGTATGCTGCGTGCCCTTCCCTTTTCTTCACACTGAGGGGCCACTTAGCAGTAGCTAATGGCCCGAGCTCATGCTGTGATGCCGGCCCCCAAGGCACGACTTGCGTTGCGGCGCCAAGCATGAAACCTAGAAAAATTTTCGAAGTCTTTTACAAGCTTTAGACGCTAACTTTGAAATCTCATATCTTATTCGTTATAACTCAGAACGAGGTCGTTCCAAAGCCATTTTCTTCCTTATCTTACGTACTTCGATTACCTTTGGATAGAACTTCATTCTGAATCTATTAACATGCCTTTTGATTGGCTTAATCTTTACCCTTCGTTCGTTTTATGTTTTTTAACGCTCTTCGTTCGTTCATCCGTAATTTGGTCATCCGAACTCGAAAATCATTCGTTCTTGAGTCCATGACTCACATTTTCTACATTCTCTTACATTCTTATAAAACCCTACACGTTCGGGTTCATTTATGAACTTTATAATTCTTGTTCTTCTTTTACAAAATTTTCGCCATAACTTTGTTATAGCTCAATTTTAATTCGTTCTTCATGAACGTTTCTAACGTTCCTAACCAAGTAATAAGCAACTAAATTATACGCGATGGTTTTAAACTTGTCCATCAACAACAATTATCCTACGATGGTTTTAAATTTGTCCATCAACAACGTTCTTCGCGTTCTTCGCGTGTTCTTCATTTTTAATCGATATTTTGGATTATGATTTTACTTTTTCTTAGAATTTGATGTTATAGAACATCATTCCTTACTTATTTGACCTACTCATTCATAAGATTCATTCGGATCGCTAAAATCCTTATGAATCTTACACTTCCTTAAGAAATTTATAAACTAAATTTCTAATTCTTATTTCTTCATTTTCTTACGATTTCAACCATATGAAACCATTTCTAACATCATCTAATTCTTATTCTTATTAATTTATGATTTAAAAATATAATGTGACGCCCCCAAAATAGGTATACAACACCCATTCTGAGTCGCCAAATACATGGTACAAAAAGCAAACTACAACTTCAATAATACAAATGTCGTGTAAAATAGGACAACACATATTGTGAGTTTAAATACAAATATTGTCTTCTAGACAATATCCACACTCAAATAAGTCCTCATTACAATTATTCATACACTATTTTACAGAAATAGTGAGGACTGCTAAAACATCTTTCTAGAACCATCACTCCATACCCGATTAGAACCTGCTATGTTCTCACCTCCTAAGAAGAAAAATGGAACAAAAAGGAAAAGGGTGAGCCCAACTAGCCCAGTAAAGAATATTATGACTAAGATAATATACAAAAAATTATCATTAGTCCTCAACAGGGAAAAATCTGATAAAATACAATAGACAACAAGTTTTAGATCAACAACTGCAGCGGAAACAATAATTCATTAGAAGAGTTAAGTAGATAATCAAATCTACTATCATCTATGAATTTAAAAGTTCATCATCAATGTTTTATCCCTGTAACATCAATCAATATACATCTTGCATCAAATATTCATCTTTGCACTACGGGCCAAAGATATTCATTTGTATCACCAGTTGGTTATGTTCATCTCAACACATGTTCATCTTTGCACTACGGGCCAAAGATATTCAACAGGTAATCATTCATCTTTGCACTATAGGCCAAAGATATTCATCAAATATCACCATTAAGGACTAAGGATGATGAAAAACATTTTAGAGAACGAATCCAGAGAGACAGAAGAACAAATATTAGGGATTCGTATTTCAGTTTATCCAAATTCAATAATACTCCATAATACCCAAGTGTGAAGTAGAATTCAAAAATAAAGATCAAAACATGGATACAATCAAAGATAGTAACCATAAAAGACATCTGGGACGAAAAAGAGAAAATTTCATTTTTCGATAAATAGTGTCGTATTTGTGAATAGTGTCGTATACGTGAATAGTGTCGTATACGTGAATAGTAACCCCGACATAAAAAGGTAGAAATTCCATAATAAAATTCATAACAATATCTCAGCATAATGATATTAAAGAAAATAATATCATTTAAGAAGAAAATAATATCCCTTACCTCAAAGAAAGCAAAGATTGCCGGAATGAAAGGTCGGAAGTGATGCTTGAATGAAACTTTTCTTGAACACCAACTCTCAAAGTATCTAAATACTCACAAAATACGCTCAATAATAATATAGAGAAAGAGAGAAAGCTTATGTTTCTGGTGTGATTTTCAATTCTAACTTAGCCCTCTATTTATAGGAAAATGTTAGCCTAATCAAGCAGACTTGACCTGCTACCAGATGGCTTTACCTGAAACTATTGCCACCCACCACATTTGAAATAAAATTCAGCATATTTCTTCACCAACCACAAGTGGGTCCCACTCAATTCTAGAATTTTCTACCAAAATCATTTATAAACCTAATTTCCGAATCAGTCACCTCTTAAAATTCATAACAAATCATACGTTCATTTTTAACGGTTCAAAATTTGTGAACATATACCCAACTTATATATGTATAACATATCCAAAAATCACAATGATCCAACGGTCGGATTAAAAATTATAACTCATACAATATATCGTAAAAATACTGATTTGATTTTTAATACCTCCATTCCGACAAAGATACTGATAAAACACCTGAACATTAAATCCTTCAATTATAACCACATAAAATAAATAAATCCATCATTTATATCCACATCAAATAAATATTTTCTTATCATATAAATCAATAATTAATTATTCATAAATAATATTATAGAATCACAATTATAATGACGTGGGGCCGTTCAGAAAGAGGGGCTTTCAATAAGGATTTCTCTCATCTTGGCGTAGCAATTAGGTGACCAAACCTCTCCTTAGATGTAACTTTCTAGACATTGCCAATAATGTTATCTAATAATATTATTCAAATAATATGAATTATTGATCCGATAATGGGAAATAATGTGCGTTGATAATTATTGAAACAACAATAATATAAAACATCAACGCAAAGACAATTATTGAATCAATAAAATATTGAGCAAGAATCATCGTAACAATTATTGAGTAGTGCCTTCTTACGTAAGGATCAATAATTCAAAAATCATGCAATACCATGCGCATGTGTCTTCGTGCAACCACATATTATCGTATTTTTAACCACCGGGTATTCCAACAGTGTTCACGGTAACTACGCCGTTATTTATAAAAACTCAAACTTGTCGTTTTCTTCATCCGACAGTTATTCTGTTATAAGGCCCATGAATCGCTGTGCCGTCGTACGAATATTCCCCAACAACAAGAATATTTCATGACCAAACAAATATTTCCCAACAAAAATGAATATTTTATAACCACTTGCTTATTTTGTAAAATTTGCACATTTCACCCATAACCAAAGTATTATATCAAATTAACTCCTTATTATTTCAAGATAATAAATAGAGAAAATTTAATTTTATTCATAATAAGTTGGGGTCTTACAACTCTCCTCCTTATGAAATTTCGTCCTCGAAATTGACGTACGTACCTGGTGTTTTGAAAAGGTTAGGGTACCTTGCTTTCATTTCTGATTCCAACTCCTAGGTCATTTCTTCAATAGCATGGTTCCTCCACAAAACCTTAACTTGCGGTATAACCTTGGTGCGCAGGACATGCTCTTTCCTATCCAAGATCTTAACCGGTACCTCCTCGTAAGTTAAATCTTCGGCTATCTCGTCTAGTTCTAACTCAATAATGTGGTTTGGGTCTTTCACATATTTATGAAGCATAGATATGTGAAAAACATTATGAACACAAGACATGCTTGGAGGTAACACGAGTCTATAGGCCACTTTTCCTATTCGACCAAGAATCTGAAATGGACCAATAAATCATGGATTGAGCTTTCCTCTCTTCCCGAATCTTGTAACTCCCTTCCATGGAGCAATACGTAATAGTACATGATCCCCAATATCAAATTCCACGTCCTTTCGATGAAGATCCACATAACTCTTTTGTCGATCTTGTGCCGTTTGTATACGTTGTGACGCCCCCAAAATAGGTATACGTCACCCATCTTGAGTCGCCAAATACATGGTACAAAATTCAAATACAAACTAATAATATAGCAGTCGTGTAAAATACGACAAAACATATCTTTGTGAGTTTAAATACAAATATTGTCTTTCTAGATAATATCCACTCTCGTAATAAGTCCTTATTACATTTATTGTCACACTATTTAACAAGATAGTGAGGACTACTAGCTAATACTATCATCCCAGGACCATCACTCCATTCCCCGACTCGTCCCATTACGTTCTCATTTTCAAGAGAAGAAACGGTGAAAGAAAGGTGAGCTCAACTAGCCCAAAGAAGAAATATTATGACTAAGATAATGCAGAATAAATTATTATTAGTCTCCAGTAATATTAAACTGATAAAATACAATAGACATCAAGTTTAACTGCAGTGGAACAAGCAATCCATTAAAAGAGTCAAGTAGAGAATAAAATCTACTATCGTTTAAGATTTAAAAGGTTTTTCATCACTTTTATCGCTGAGACTCAGCTTAATAATAATCCACATCATCCCTGCACTACGGCCAAGGATATTCATTAGGGTCACGACCACAAATTCCATGCACTACGGGCCAAGGATATTTGTGTATTCATCAATGGTCATGATCATGCCAACAACTGTCCATCAACGCACTAGGGCCAATGAGGACTTTTACCACATCATTTGTAACATTATGGTCATGATTATACCGAATAATCTCTGGTCATAATCATACCAAGTCCATCTATGCATTACAGGCCACAAATGACTTTCAACATAATATAAACATGAGGATGATGACAATGATATAAGAGTTCAATAAAACAAGTTCACGAATTAATTTGTCCAGGAACTAACAACGTCCAAATTGTCAACATGATACTTCTGTGTAGAGTAAAATTCAAGAATGCTCAGAAGAATATTTCCATAAAAAAGATACTGGATGAAGTGCAAATATCAAGGATATTCTACTAATTTCATAGAGTATAGAAGTCAAAACTTAAACCAACTGAGTATAATAAAGAATGGAATAATAAAAGAAATCACCATGCATGCGATACGTCGCATAGACAAGTTATTCCAATGTAATAATAATAACGGAACCGGTGTCGTGAAATTCACACCCCATGGATGTTCCAATGAGAATAATAAAGATGGAACCGCATCCGGTGTAAAACACACGCATGAGGATATTCCAACAGTCCGGTGTAAAACACATGATGTGATATTCCAATGTAATAATAAAGAGCGGAACGAAGTCGGTGTGTAAAACACACGCATGTGATATTCCAGCGTAATAATAAAGAGCGGAACCAGTTAGGTGTAAAACACACGCATGAGGATATTCCAATGAATAATAAAGAGCGAAACCAGTGTCCGGTGTAAAACACACGCATGTGATATTCTAATAAATAATAAAGATGTAATAATAGAAGAATGTCACCAAGTATAGGGTAGCCCGTGTATACAGGTTATTCCAACAGAATAATAAGAAATGGAATAACAGAAATTCTCTTCATAAATACAAAAGAATAATATCCCTTACCGTAAAAGAAACTTGATATTAAGTAGCAGAATACTTTTCTTCTATCTCTCTATAATTTCTCTCTACAGTTTATCTCTCTAGAGTTTCAATGAATTCGTAAGAAAATAATGAAGGAATGAGCTTCTATTTATAGAAGAATGGATTGCATAGTAACTAATTCATGAACGGTCCAGATTGATTTACTTTAATCTGACGGTCCATATTTAAAGCAAAATCTTTTAAATAAAATATAATATATTCTATTTATAATTTTACTATGCAAAACACTATACAACACTATGCACAATAAAATATAATATAATCTAATTATTATCAAATAAAATGAATAACTTTATAAAAGTATTCTATTTTATATAAAAGATGTTTCTTTTTTATTACGTTAATAATACTAATAAAACAAAACCGAGTGACTTATCACATAAGCATCAATTATTCAATACCGTGTGCTACTATGCAACCACACGACATTCGTACTTTTTTACTACCGAAAGTAGTTCCAAAGTTGTTAACAGTAAAACTTCCACCGTTATTTTTATAAAAATATTTTTGTCGTTTTCTCAATCCGACAATAATTCTGTTGTGGGGTCCACCAATGATTGAGCCGTTGTACGAATATTCCCTGCTAAACCGAATATTTCCTGACCAATGGAATATAATATGACAACTTGCATACTTTGTAAAATTTATAAATATTACCCATAACTATAACATTATATTTAAATTACTCCATAATATTCAACAATGATAATTATAGAAAATTTATCTTTATTCAAAAAGTTGGGGTCTTACAACCTCCCCTTCTTATGAAATTTTGCCCTCGAAATTAGGGTACGTACCTGGTATGTCGAAGAGGTAAGGATACCTTGATTTCATTTAAGATTCTAACTCCCAGGTCATTTCCTCAACATCGTGGTTTCTCCACAAAACTTTTACTTGAGGTATAACTTTGGAGCGTAGAATATGTTCCTTCTTATCCAAGATTTGAACATGAACCTCTTCATACGTTAAATCTTTCCCTATTTCGTCTGGTTCTAACTCAATAATGTGGTTCGGGTCTTCCACATATTTACGTAGCATGGATATGTGAAAAACGTTATGAACAGGAGACATACCTGACGGTAAAGCGAGTCTATAGGCCACAGTTCCTACTTGATCGAGGATTAAAAATGGGTCAATGAATCGAAGATTGAATTTTTTTCTTTTTCCAAATCTTGTAACTCCTTTCCGTGGAGCAACACGTAATAACACATGATCTCCTATATCGAATTCCACGTCCTTTCGATGAAGATCAGCATAACTCTTTTGTCGATCTTGTGAGGTTTTTATACGTTGTCGGATCATTTAAATCTTTTCCGTAGTCATACATACCAACTCCGATCCCAACAACGTTGCTTCACCCACCTCATCCCAGCATACTGGAGAACGACATTTTCTCCATACAACGCCTCGAATGGAGCCATGCCAATGCTTGTTTGATAACTGTTGTTGTAGGAAAACTCCACCAACGGTAAGAACTTATCCCAACTTCCCTTGAAGTCAAGGACATATAATCTTAATAAATCTTCCAAAGTTTGAATAGTCCTCTTTGATTATCCATCCGTCTGAGGATGATATACCGAACTAAATCGTAAATCCGTGCCCATAGCCTTTTGCAAACAAACCCAAAATCGTGAAGTGGATCTTGGGTCTCGATCAGAAACTATGGATACTGGCATACCATGTAGTCTTACAATCTCGTTTATGTACATACGAACAAGACGTTCAAGCGTATAAGTTTTTCGTATTGGTAAGAAATGGGCAGACTTGGTCAATCTATCAACAATGACCCAAATTACATTTATGCCTTGAGAAACCTTGGGAAGACCAGTAACGAAATCCATGGTAATTTTCTCCCACTTCCATTCTGGAATTTCAAGTGGTTGCAATGGACCTTTTGGTACTTGATGCTCCGTCTTGACTTGTAGACAAGTTAGACACCTTGAGATAAACAACGCTATCTCTCTCTTCATATTGCTCCACCAAAATGTATAACGAAGATCACGTTAAATTTTGGTACTCCCACGATGGATTGCAAATGGTGTGTTGTGCGCCTCCATCATGATTTTATACTTTAACTTCAGGATCGTTAGAACACAAAGTCCGGAGTTGACTCAAGTATTCCTTCATCATCGATTCTTGCTTCCTAAGATAAGCACCTTTTGCACTTTCTTTTCTCATACGCATCACCTCCGTGTCCGTAACTTAAGCGACTTTAACTTTATCAATTAAATGTCGATTCTACTCAGATATTTGCCATCATCACGTGGGTCCCCAGGAGTCTTTATCTCTATCTCCATCCTTTGCAAGTCATACAAAATGGGCTCTGCGTTGACAATATCACACTCGTGCCGCGATATGATCTTCTACTCAATGCGCCACCTACCACGTTCGCTTTTCCAGGATGGTATTGGATGGTATGATCATAATCTTTCAATAGTTCAAGCCAACGTCGTTGTCGCATGTTGAGTTCCTTTTGAGTGAAGAAATATTTGAGGCTTTTATGATCCGTAAAGATCTCCACTTTCTCCCGATACAAGTAATGCCTCCAAATCTTTAGTGAGAAGACAACAGCTGCCAACTCTAGATCATGAGTAGGATAATTCCTCTCACATTCTTTGAGTTATTATAAGGCATAGGCTATGACTTTCCCATGTTGCATGAGAACACATCCTAACCCTTTGCCCGAAGCATCACTGTAGATGACAAATCCCTCCTAACCAGATGGTATTGTCAGAACAGGTGCTGAAATGAGTTTTCTCTTGAGTTCTTGAAAACTCTTCTCACATTCCTCGTTCCAATCGAACTTTGTATCTTTTCGAGTTAGCTGAGTTAATGGAGTAGCGATTCGAGAAAACATTTCTACTGAATCTCCGATAATAACCATTTAAACCAAGAAAGCTACGTACTTGATCATCGATTTAGGTTGCTCTACTTTGAATAGCTTCAATCTTTCTTTGGGTCAGCAGATATTCCATGACTTGATACCACGTGCCCAAGGAATGCCACTTCCTCAAGCCGTAACTCGCATTTCTTCAACTTGGCATAAAGCTTATATTCACGAAGCTTTTGGAGTATCGACCTCAAGTGTTGCTTTCATGATCTTCACGATTTTAGAATATATGAGGATGTCATCAATAAAGACGCGACCACAAAGTGATCCAAATATTCCTTGAATACTCGGTTCATCATATCCATGAAGGCGGCAGGAGCATTAGTTAATCCAAAAGACATGACTAGGAATTCATAATGCCCGATCGAAGTTTAAAGCCATCTTTGGAATGTCGGTTCGGTTCTAATCTTCAATTTGGTGATATCCGAACGAAGATCAATCTTTGAAAAAATTTGGCTCCTTGAATCGGTCAAATAGGTCATCAATACGTGGCAATGGGTACCTATTTTTTGATGGTGACACGATTCAACTCCCGATAATCAATACAAAGTCGCATACTCCCATCTTTTTCTTCACGAATAAAAAAGGAGCACCCCAAGGAGAAGTACTAGAGACGAATAAAGCCAATGTCTAACAATTCCTGCGCATTGGGTCTTTAACTCTCGAAGTTCAATAGAGCCATTCGATATGGGGCTTTGGAAATGGGTTTTGTACTAGGGTTGATGGTCGATATAAAATTCAATTTCACGCCCGGGGTAGGCTGGGAAGTTCTTTAGGAATACGTCGGAAATTCATTAACAATAGAAATATCATTCAAAATTGGCGTATTTTGTTTAGATCTGTGACATAAGCTAAGAAAGCTTAACATCCATTTTTCAATAAATGAATAGCTTTATGGCTTGAGATGACAATGATTGATTTTAATGGTTTGGTTGCTTGAATTCGCATAATAGGTTGGTTAGGAATATGAAAGCTAACAACCTTACGAAAATAATCAATTTTTGCATGATGAGTAGTTAACCAATCAATCCCTAGAATCACATCAAATGCAAGTATTTTAAAAAAAATAAGATCGACAGGTAATGCGCGGTTACCAATTTGAATCAAACAAGACTTATAAACCGTGGATGTAATGAAGGTTTCTCCCAATGGAGTTTCAACAGATAAGTCGAAGTCCAATTTCTCCGTAGTCAAATTTAAACGTTGAGCGCAAGTAGGAGAAATGAAAGAGTGGGTAGAACCAGTATCAAATAAAGTATAAACTTCGCTAGAGTTTATGATTAGCTTACCCGTAATGACCTCGTTCGGGTTCCTTGCTTTCTGGGAGGTTACAACAAACGCTCTCCCTTACACTACCGGCTTTGACTTTTCTGGGACGGCCTTTAGTGCCTCAATCCCAGCTGGACTTGTCTTCAGTGCACAACAAAATTGGGCCAGGTGACCTTCTCTTCCATAGTTGTAACATGCTTTGGATAGCATCGCACAGTTGGAACTAATGTGTCCCTCTCCTCCACACTTGAAGAATATGATAGGTGGTCGTTCTCCTTCCTTAACAACAGGTGCTAATGCTGACGTCTTTCCATCATTGTTGAATCTCCTCTTCTTGAAATGTCTGTTCTTATGGTTTTGGCCATGATTACCACCGAAGTGGTTACCGCTTTCGCCCGTTGATTCCTCCACGCTTGTTGTCACCACCGCTCACGATGGGGCCGCTCTCTTTGGTTGGGTTGACTCATTATCACGTTCTAATAACTGAGCCCTATTAACAACATATGAATACAAACACAGTTTATGAAAGATAAGATATTGACGTATCTCAGGTTTTAAACCTCTTAAAAACATTCGTGTCATTCTCTCCTCATTATCAACCAAATGGGACGCAAACGGGACAACTCGGTAAACTTGGCTTCAGATCGCGACATGATCATGTTTTTTATTCCAGCTTGATGAACTCTACCTCTTTGATGTGACGAATACTTTCGGGAAAGTACTTGTCATTGAACAATTCTTGGAACTTCTCCCAAGACATCTTCAGTGCGGTAGGTTGAGTACGCTTTACAGATTCCCACCAGTAATCTGCCTCTGCCCGCAACATGAAGGTGGCAAAGGGAACCTTTTGCTCCTCGGAGCATCCCAAGACATCAAATATCTTGTTGATCTGCTTAATCCACGTCTCCGCCTTAAGTGGTTTTGGTTCTCCAAAGAACTCCGGTGGTCCCAATTCCTTAAACTGCTTGGCGGTGACCATCCGAGAGTTTCCAGTGTTTCCACCTGCATTTTGGATAGGAGCCGCTCTTGTTTGATGTTGCATGAATTGCATAAAGCCTCTGAACATTCCATCATTCATCATCTGATCCGTGTTGTTGTTTGCCTGAGGATTGTCACCTTCCTGATGCACATTATCCTGATTATTGATCTGTGGAGACTCAACGGTCTCCTGTGCTCCATTGATAATCTCAACATTCTCAGATGTCATTTTCAAATACTGCCACAAAACAAGAGTTAAATAACATATCACATATTAACCTTATACTCTGTCCGACCAATTAAATACAAAATAAACTTAGGTAGGTCATACTAGCGAAAGAATTCCCCGTCTCTCCCCTCCTAGTTCTTATCTCACATCTTAGCCAGGATCATATCCCTAAGCTTTGATACCAACTGTGACACCCCCAAAATAGGTATACGTCACCCATCTTGAGTCGCCAAATACTTGGTACAAAATTTAAATACAAACTAATAATACAGCAGTCGTGTAAAATACGACAAAACATATGATGTGAGTTTAAATACAAATATTGTCTTCTAGACAATATCCACTCTCAAAATAAGTTCTCATTACATTTATTGTCACACTATTTAACAGAATAGTGAGGACTACTAGCTAATACTATCATTCGGACCATCACTCCATTTTCCGACTCATCCCAGCTACGTTCTCATTTCCTGAAGAGAACAGTGAAAGAAAGGGTGAGCTCAACTAGCCCAGCAAGAAATATTATGACTAAGATAATACAGAATAAATTATCATTAGTCTCCAACAATATTAAACTGATAAAATACAATAGACATCAAGTTTAACTGCAGCAGAATAAGCAATCCATTAAAAGAGTCAAGTAGAGAATAAAATATACTATTGTTTATGATTTAAAAGGTTTTTCATCACTTTTATCGCTGAGACTCGGGTTATTAATAATCCACATCATCCCTGCACTACGACCAAGGATATTCATTAGGGTCACGACCACAAATTCCATCCACTACGGGCCAAGGATATTTGTGTATTCATCAATGGTTATGATCCTGCCAACAACTGTCCATCAATGCACTAGGGCTAATGAGGACTTTTACCACATCATTTGTAACATTATGGTCATGATTATACCGAATAATCCCTGGTCATAATCATACCAAGTCCATCTATGCACTACAGGCCATAGATGACTTTCAACATAATATAAACATGAGGATGATGACAATGATATAAGAGTTCAATAAAACAAGTTCACGAATTAATTTGTCCAGGACCTAACAACGTCCAAATTGTCAACATGATACTTCTGTGTAGAGTAAAATTCAAGAATGCTCAGAAGAATATTTTCATAAAAAAGATATTGGATGAAGCGCAAATATCAAGGATATTCTACTAATTTTATGGAGTATAGAAGTCAAAACTTTAACCAATCTGAGTATAATAAAGAATGGAATAACAAAAGAAATCACCATGCATGCAGATTGCAGATAGACAAAGTTATTCCAGCAGAATAATAATAACGGAACCAAGTCGGTGAAATTCACACCAGCAGGATGTTCCAAATGAATAATAAAGACGAAACCGGATCCGGTGTAAAAAACGAGCATGTGATATTCCAACGGAATAATAAAGATTTTAACCGGTCCGGTGTAAAAAACACACGCATGTGATATTCCAACAGAATAATAAAGAGCGGAACCAGTGTCCTGTAAAACACATGCATGTGATGTTCCAATGTAATAATAAAGACGGAACGCATCCGGTGTAAAACACATGCATGTGATATTCCAGCGGAATAATAAAGAGCGGAACCAGTCGGGTGTAAAACACACGCATGTGATATTCCAAATGTAATAATAAAGATTTTAAAACAGTCCGTGTAAAAAACACACAAACAAGATATTTCAATGTAATAATAAAGACGGAACCAGTCCGGTGTAAAACACATGCATAAGATATTCCAACAGTAATAATAAAGCGGAACCAGTCCTGTAAAACACATGCATGTGATATTCCAATAGAATAATAAAGATAGAATAATAGAAGAATGTCACCAAGTATAGGGTAGCCCGCGTATACAGGTTATTCCAACAGAATAATAAGAACTGGAATAACAAAAATTCTCTTCATGAACACAAAAGAATAATATCCCTTACCGTAAAAGAAACTTGATATTAAGTAGCAGAATACTTTTCTTCTATCTCTCTATAATTTCTCTCTACAGTTTATCTCTCTAGAGTTTCAATGAATTCATAAGAAAATAATGAAGGAATGAGCTTCTATTTATAGAAGAATGGATTGCATAGTAACTAATTCATGAACGGTCCAGATTGATTCACTTTAATCTGACGGTCCATATTTAAAGCAAAATCTTTTAAATAAAATATAATATATTCTATTTATAATTTTACTGTGCAAAACACTATGCAATACTATGCACAATAAAATATAATATAATCTAATTATTATCAAATAAAATGAATAACTTTATAAAAGTATTACATTTTATATAAAAAGATGTTTCTATTTTATTACGTTAATAATACTAATAAAACAAAACCGAGTGACTTATCACATAAGCATCGATAATCAATACCGTGGTGCTTCTTATGCAATCACACGACATCGTATTTTTTACTACCGAAAGTAGTTCAACAAGATAACGGTAAAACTTACCCGTTATTTTCATTAAAATATTTTTGTCGTTTTCTCAATCCGACAATAATTTCATTATGTGGGGTCCACCAATGATTGAGTAGTTATATTTAATATTCCCCGCTAAACCGAATATTCCCCGACCAATCGAATATAATATGACAACTTACATACTTTGTAAAATTTATAAATATTATCCACAACTATAACATTATATTTAAATTACTCCATAATTTTCAACAATGATAATTATAGAAAATTTATCTTTATTCAAAAAGTTGGGGTCTTACATACGTCGTGGAATCATTTGGATCTTTTGTGACGCCCCCAAAATAGGTATACATCACTCATCTTGAGTCGCCAAATACATGGTACAAAATTTAAATACAACTTAATAATACAACTGTCGTGTAAATAATACGACAAAACATATGCTGTGAGTTTTAATACAAATATTGTCATCTAGACAATATCCACACTCAATTGAGTCCTCATTATATTTATTATCACACTATTTTATAGAATAGTGAGGACTACTATGACACCATCTCGGACCATCACTCCGTTTCCCGACTCGTCCCAGCTATATTCTCATTTCCTGAAGAGAATAGTGAAAGAAAGGGTGAGCTCAACTAGCCCAGTAAGAAATATTATGACTAAGATAATGCAGAATAAATTATCATTAGTCTTCAACAATGTTAAACTGATAAAATACAATAAACAACAAGTTTAACTGCAGCGAAATAAGCAATCCATTAGAAGAGTCAAGTAAAGAATAAAATCTACTTTCTTCTGTGATTTAAAATGTTTTCATCGATTCTTATCGCTGAGACTCAGCTTAATAAATAAACCACATCATTGAATCATCCCTGCACTACGAGCCAAGGATATTCATTAAATCTTCAATGGTCATGACTATATCGAATAATCCCTGGTAATAATCATACTAAGTCCATCTCCGCACGTAAGCCAAAGATATACAACAAGAAAACTAATAATCAACAATCCATCTTTGCACGTAAGCCAAAGATATACAATTCAATAATCAACAGTCCATCTTCGCACGTAAGCCAAAGATAACTTTCATCACCATATAAGCATGAGGATGATGACAATGATATAAGCATTAATCAAACTAAAACAAGGATAAATATTAAAGACTTTATTTTTATCCAAATATTATCAATCATATAATAAATTCATAATCTAATATTGTTAATATCGTAACAATATTTTAATCACTTCTTAAACTTATAAACAATTTATTTCAATTGTTTACACCTTACCAAATAATGCATTTAATCATTCAAAAATACCATACTCATAAGATTTCATCACCAATGATCAAATCCCTCATCAAAAATCTACATATACCTTATATAGGATTTCTCAAGCCATAAAATCCTATTTAACTCATATGTTTGTAACTAAACTATTTTCATGAAAAATACCAAATCAGTCCCAAAAATATTTCTTTTCTGGGATTTAGCATAATATAGTCCCATAATGAACATATATTTTTCTCAAAATTTTTAAAATTCATTTACTATTTTTCAAAAATCAATTTCTAATTAATTCCTTAAGAAATTAGCTACCTTAAGGTTAACTCCATAAATTCCCAAATCTTGGCAGGATCTTAAACATGTTAACGTGAGCCTCCAATATAAATTTTATGGTCATCGGAGTTATAGAACTTCGGTTATAGCATTTTTTGTTAGAAAAATCTAAATATTGAAATAGTCATAACTTGCTCATTTTAAGTCGGAATGAGCTCATTTTTGGACAGAAGGTACCTTATACTATATACTTTCATGTCCCAAAAGGCCAGAATTTTTCTCACAAATTAAGTGACCGAAATAGCCCTTCTAAAAATCTGGACAGTAGCATTTTGGTAATTTCCAGTTTTTGACTCTTTTGCTAAAATCAGTTCACACGAAAATCTACAACATCTTTTCCAGTGATTCCACTTGGAGATGCTACAAAACTCATAGATCTAACTCTAGAACTTGACCACACTCAAAAATTTAAAATATAATAGGAGATATGGTCAATTGAATTTCATATTCTATTTTCACCAAAATCTAATTTTTCAACCCTTTGTAATTTCTAAGAAACTTTCATGTTTTCACATAGTAACCCACATAACTCATCATAACCCTTACTAATACTTCATATACCCATGATTTTCATCAGTCCAATGCTTTTATTATGACTCTCATCATAATCAACGTAACCTGATCATTTTCATAATTTAATAAGGAATGAATATAAAGGATCATTCACCATGCATATGGTAATCCACATAGACAGGTTATTCTAACAGAATAATAAAGAATGGAATAATAAAAGGATTCACCATGCATGCGATAGAGACCATACGATAAAAGTTATTCCCAGCAGAATAATAAATAATGGAACTGTGTTTACAGAACGCGATTGCAGAGCGAGGATATTAATACGAATAATAAATGCGGAATAATAAATAATGGAACCAGTCCCAGTAAAATGCATGAGATTGGGATATTCTAACAAAATAATAAATGTGGAATAATAAATAATGGAACCAGGTCGGCGAAAAGCACAGATGATGGATATTAAGCGGAATAGTAAAGAATGAAATAATAGAAGAATTTCACGCCGTGTATGCAGTGCTTCAGCGTAGTAAAAGTTATTCCAACATAATAATAAGGAATGGAATAACAGAAGAAGATCACCATGTATAGGGTAGTCCGCGTATACAGGTTATTCCAACAGAATAATAAAGAATGGAATAAAAGAAGAATTTTACCAAGTATGCGGTACTTCGCATAAACAGGTTATTCCAACATAATAATAAAGAATAGAATAACATAAGGATTTTTTAAGACCCCAGCTTTTTATAAATAATATTAAATTTTTCTCCAATTATTATTTTGAATTAATAAGGTGTTAATTTGATATTATGCTTTGGTTATGGGTGAAATGTGCAAATTTTACAAAATAAGCAAGTGGTTATAAAATATTCCTTTTGTCGGGGAATATTCGTTTGGTCGTGGAATAATCTTTTTGTTGGGAATCTCCGTACGATGGCGCAGTCATTTATGGGCCCATAACAGGATAATTTTCAGATGAAGAAAACGACAAAGTATGAGTTTTTATAATTAACGGCGTAATGGTTACCATTAACACTGTTGAATGGAATTTGGTTGGTTAAAAATACGATGAATACATGGTCGCACAAGTTAAATTACCGAGATATTGCAGCAATATGGTTGAATTATTGATTCGTACGTAAGAAGGCACTACTCAATAATTGTTATAGTAGTTACTGTTTAATATTTTATTTTATTGATTCAATAATTGTTGCGTTGATAGTTTATATTATTGTTGTTTCAATAATTGTAACTGCACAGTATTTCCCATTATCAGATCAATAATTCATATTATTTGAATAATATTATTAGATAGCATTATTGGCAATGTCTAGAAAGTTCTGTCAAGGAGAGGTTTGGTCATTTAATTATGCGCCAGTAAAGAGAAATCCTTATCGGAAAGCCCCCTCTTTCTTGGGAACGGCCTGGTTGTCATAATTGTGATTCTGTAATATTATTTGGGAATAATTAATTATTGATTTATATGATAAGGAAATATTTATTTGATGTGGATATAAATGATGGATTTATTTATTATGGTTATTAATGAAAGAATTAATACTGGGATACTGGGATATTATCAGTATTTTGTCAGATTGGAGGTATTAAAAATCACCCGTTTGTGGATTTCGGATATTTTTTGTTTGGAATTTAGAAATACTTTCTTCTGCAAAGTTGTAGAGAATTCGATTTCGTGTGGAATGGACATAAAATTCGTATTTTTCTGATAAATGGGCTATTTTCTATGAATTATTAAAGTTTTTGATTATTGTTTAAATGATAAAATATTTTGGAAGATTTGGTGAAATGAAATGTGCTCAATTGAATTTTCAAATGTGGTGGGTGACAATAATAGCAAGTAAAGCCATCGTGTAGAAAGTCAAGTCTCGCTTTGACGTCTTTAACATTTTCCTATAAATAGAGGGCTAAGTTAGAATTGAAAATCACACCGTAAACAGTTTTTTCTCTTTCTCTCTATATTATCGGCGTATTCTTGTGAGTATTTTGATACTTGGAGTGTTGCTATATGGTGCAAGTTCCTTCAAAGACTATATCCAAAGATTCGATCGTAAGTACTATCTTTTTGAGATAAGGGATGTTATTTTCTTCTTAAATGATATTATTTTCTTCAATATCATTATCTTGAGAAATATTAGTGAACCTTTTAATCAAATTTGGAACTTTTTGTGTCGGGGTTACTATTCACGATATCTCAAGACTATTCACGTAATACTGAAACTATTCACACAGTATTGTTCATTTAAGTATGATTTTTCTTGTGGAATTTCAACTTTTTTGTGTCGAGGTTACTATTCATATATACTAAGACTATTCACGATATACACTACTATTCACAAATAAGACTATTCATCGAAAAATGAAATTTTCTTTTTTTTCTTCTAGATGTCTTTTATGGTTGCTATCTTTGATTGTATCCATGTTTTGAGCTTTATTTTTGAATTCTGCTTCAAAATTGGTTATTATGGAGTATTATTGATCTTGGATAAACTGTAATACGAATCCCAAATATTTATCCTTCTGTCTCACTGGATTCATTTTTTTTAAAATATTTTTCATCATCCTCAGTCCTTAATGATGATACTTGATGAATATCTTCGGCAGTAGTGCAAAGATGAATGATTAATCGATGAATAGGTAGTTAAGATGAACGGTGTTGAGATGAATATACTTGGTGGTGATATAAATGAATATCTTTGGCACTGTAGTGCAAAGATGAATATTTGATTAAAGATTTATATTGATTGTTGTTACGGGGGATAAAATATTGATGATGGACTTTTAAATCTTAGAAGATAGTAGAACTCATTTCTACTTGACTCTTCTAATGGATTGTTGTTTCCATTGCATTGTTGATCTAAAACTTGTTCTTGTCAATTATATTCTATCGATTTTTTCATGTTGAAGACTAATGATAATTTGTTGTATATTATCTTAGTCATAATATTCTTTACTAGACTAGTTAAGCTCACCCTTTTTTTTTTGTTCCATTTTTCCTCTCAAGAGGTGAGAACATAGCAGGATCGAGTCGGGGTATGGAGTGATGGTTCTAGAAAAATGTTTTAGCAGTCCTCACTATTTCTGTAAAATAGTGTTTGAATAATTGTAATGAGGATTTATTTGAGTGTTGATATTGTCTAGAAGACAATATTTGTACTTAAACTCACAGTATGTGTTGTCGTATTTTGCACGACAATTGTATTATTGAAGTTGTAGTTTGCTTTCTATACCATGTATTTGGCGACTCAAAATGGGTGTGGTGTATACCTATTTTGGGGGCGTCACAGTTGGTATCAAAGCTTAGGGATATGGTCTCTGGCGGAGATCATGGGATAGAACTAGGAGGGGAGAGATTAGTAAATCCTTCGCTAGTGTGTCCTATCTAAGCTTATTTGTTGGTCGGTCATAATATAGGGATATTATATGATATGTTAATTTGTTTAAATTAACCCTTGTTTTATGGCAGTATTTAAGAATGTCTGCTGAGAACGTTAACAACAGAGTGTATGAGACTGTGGAACAACCTTTAGTTACAAACCAAGAGAACGTGCAACGGGAAGGCAATATTCCTCCAGTAAACAACACCACCGAGCAAACGATAAATGATGGAATGTTTAGGAGCTTTTTGCAGTTCATGCAAAATCAAACGAGGGAGACTCGTGTACAAAATACAGGTGGAAGTGATGGCAACACGCGATCTATCACAACCAAGCAGTTCAAGGAGTTGGGACCACCAGATTTCTAGGGAAAGCCCGATCCGATTAAGGCGGAAACATGGGTCAAGAGAATTACCAAGATATTCGATGTCTTGGGATGCACGGAGGAACAGAAGGTTCCATTCGCCACCTTTATGTTCCGTGGAGGGGCAGATTACTGATGGGAATCCGTGAAGCGTACCCAGCTAGCCGCACTCAACATGCCTTGGGAGACATTTCAGAAACTTTTCAATGACAAGTACTTTCTTGAAAGTATTCGTCATATGAAGGAGGTAAAGTTTATTAGACTGGAACAGAAAAACATGATGGTGTCCTAGTACGAGGCGAAGTTCGTGGAGTTATCCAGGTTTGCACCTCATTTGGTAGAAAATGAGGAACGTATGACGCGGATGTTTCTGAGAGGTTTAAAACCCGAGATTCGTCAATACCTTATCTCTCATAAATTTTCTCTGTATTCAGATGTTGTCAACAGGGCTCAATTATTAGAGCGAGATAGTGAGTATGTTCAACCGAGGGACCACAACCAAGGTCATACCGGTGACATAAATCATCAGAGCGATGATAACCAGCAAGGAGGGAAAAATACGGACAAAGGCGGTAACCACTCGGGTGGTAATCGTGGCCATGATAATAGGAGAGGTGAGTCAAATAGAAATTTCAAGAAGAGAAGATTTAACGATGGCCGGAAGGCGTCTACACGAAGACCAAAGACCAAAGAACAAATTTTAGGGAGAGAAGACGGCCAGATTAGATGTTACAGATGCAGAGAGGAGGGACATATAAGTCCAAACTGTTCAAAGCCTTCCAAGGTATGTTTTAGTTGTGGAAAAGATGGTCACATAGCTCAATTTTCTCCTGTAGCAAAATCAAGTCTAGCTGAGACGGTGGCACCAAAGGAGGATATGGACAAAACGAAGTCGACGGTTTTCTCGGAAGAGTGTTTTCATTGGCCAAAAGCGAGGAACCGACGAAGGTATCATGATTTAGTTAATTATAAATTCTTGCAAAATCTATACCTTATTAGATATCAGTTCTACCCATTCTTTTATCTCTCCTGCTTGTGCTCAACGTTTAAACTTGACCCCGGAGAAATTAGACTTTGATTTATCAGTGGAGACTCCTGTTAGGTTTGTAATATTCATGAGCGCAATCAAATTGCATAAAAAGTGCGGAAGCGTGTAAAAATCAGAGTTTAAAAATTTTACAAACCATATACCGGATCACCCTTTACGATAATTATTAATTAAACAAAAGATAAAGAATAAAATCATACCCTTGAAGATCGAGCTTCCTCGTGTACAAGTTCACCTCCAAATCCTTTCGTGTTCAATCTTGAATCCACGGGTTTGGTTCCTTCCTTTGACCAACGTTAGCCACCCAAATGTTTGGCCTCAGAGGTGATCCACCAAGAAAGAAAAAGATTCAAGAAGATGGGTGGTTGGCTAAACCCTAGTTTTTCTATCTCTATGTAAAGGGTGTACTCTCAACAATTGGAATTATGTTGTATGTTGAAAAGTCAACAACCCATACCACCCATAATAAGACTCCTCTTATTAATAGATGTGGGCAACCCACCTTAACAATTAAGGAATTGGGTTTTATTTAATTAATTAAATTCTTTTAATTAATTAAGCTCCCTAATCTTATTAGGATAATTAATTAAACTCCTTTAACTAATTTTTCCTCCTAATCCTATTAGAATAAATGAAATGCTTATATTAAATTAATTCCTAAACTCTTTTAGAAATTAAAATAATAATAATTGTAATAATATTAATAAGACTCCTCTTATTAATTTATATTTAATATTTCTAAAATATTAAATAATAAATATTAAGCTATTTAATTTATTCTATCACCGTAGATTAAATTAAATATACTTAACATATTATTACGATTATGCCATTAACTTCTTAAATAATTATTCTTTCTTTTATGGTGTGGTGTGACCTTAGGTTCTCCATATTAAACGGCCAGGTTGTGAATAAATCAATAGAAACAATTCTAATCTTATTTAAATAAATAAATTAAACAATTAATTTATTTAAATAAATAATATTTATTCTGATAAGGATAAGCCTCCCAATGATCAGCGACTTTCCGGATAATATAGATTTCAACATTAATCATTAAAGAACCTTTGAGTAAATAGTTACCGCATAATTCAATCCTTCCACCATCTGATGTCCCCAATTAAATATAAGACATGGAATTATCGTCAAGTCTTATTTTATTTAATTATATGTATTTCGACTCTTAAACGCACAACTCCAAATAATGCAAATTAGAAACTCCTTTCTAATTTCATTCGCGCCGCCAAGGACTACCGGGTTGTCATTTATCGAATCACATAGGACATTTCTCTTCTTTTATTAGAAGTGGTAGATTCTTTATTGATCATACATTATCTCCATGTATACAACTTATTATACCCAAGCATACCCTTTGATATACCCTAAGGGTCTTAAGGAATAAGTCAAAGTATAACTCATCATACACAAGATACTATGATGATCTCAAGTCCAAGGATTACTTGTCACTACTATCACTACAGAATTCCTATCGACGAGCAAATAAAACTCCATTAGGTATTCCTTAGCGAGCCACGTCAAAATGAACTTATTCTCTAATAAGCACTCATACTTGCTTTTAGTGACTCCACACAAATGATCATGAGATCAATCATCCTCATCCAATGAGCCGATGCAACGTATGTACCCAATCTATCCTCGGGATTCACTAATCCCCAATTTAGTAATCCAATGATTGCGAACTATTTTAGTTTTAAGCTTTCAAAGAATTTAGATCTCATTAGAATGATCATCATCATTATTCTAAAAGCATTGCTTAAAACTACGGGTTTATCACATATTATAAAAACAAAGATCATGTAGATAATTAAAAGCCTTTAATAAATTAATACTTTTTATTAATAAATGAATAAGATTGTTACAAAGTATATGCTTTATCATCAAACATGGTGATTGGTTTGTGGTGCATACTACTTTCAATCTCCCACTTGCACTAAAGCCAATCGTCATGGTATCTCATACTCTTCTTCTCAAAGTGGACGATTATCCCGTCATTGGATAAGCTTTAGTTAATGGATATGTAATGTTGTTTCTCATGAGAGTCCACTATCTCTATAGTGATTTCCCCATCTTTCAATGATTCTAATCAAATGAAAGTGCCACAACACATGTTTAGATCCAAGATGAGACTTAGAACTATTCCTAGTTCAGAATGAACTTTTAATCCAAACAATCAACTTGCAAACTTCATTTATAGCTATGTACTTTGTCTTTATCACTAAACCAAAGCCAACTCTTTTTCACGTTTGGAACCTTTTCTAATTCAATCGCACCACCTTTTCAAGGTAACACTTTACCTTAAAGTGGATTTTGATCAAATCTTGATGTCCGTCCGAAAAACTTGAGTCCGTAAAGCCCTCTAGTTTTAATTCGGACCCACCATGTATGCTCACATCCTTAGTCTTGGGTTAAGAACTTTAAGATGTTTTTTCAACGCCTTCATGTTGATCTTCTCGAATATGACCGATCAACATCGTCAGTCTCATTATATTTCATTGCATACATGATTATCACTCATGCGATCTCTCTTCTTTGGAGTCTATGGGACTATTAAGAGAAATACACTCCATAGCTCATCGACATGAAACATCTCTTGGAGTTTGCCATGCTAAACGACTTTAGCATCAAATGAATATCGTTCCTTGAGTTTTAAGTCGCATCCCATCAGTTGTATCTATCTTTATAGATTTTATCCCCAGATTTAAGATACTCTTCCCAAATCATTCGTGGAGGAATGTTTAGACAACTTTATCTTTCTTGATTGTAGCATTGGTATGTTATTCCTTATCCGTAGTATATCAACATATAATACTAGAAATTTCAGTTCACGCCCCTAGATTTTATCCCGATCTTTTCTTTGTACACACTGTAACTCTTACCTCATCAGTATATAACTTTCGGATCATCATCTTCTATGATGTGTACCTCATCATCATCATCCATGATGAATCCATACCTCCTAGGTATCTTTGGTACTATTCGGTTATGATTCGGTTGTGTGATACAATAGGTTACATCTATGAGTTCCTCTTATTTGACTTATAGTGTTTTATGGTTCTTGAACTCTTCAAAATCTATTATCCTCCACTAGCCCCTTCAATGATAAACACCTTTATCTTAGAAGGCGCGTGTTTCGTAACAAACACCTTTTGCTAAGTAGAATTATAGAACATATACCCTAAACTTACTTTAGGATGTTTCAAATCTGTATATGTCAAATCTTGTGCCAAGCTTATCCTTTGAAACCTTTTCACATAAGTTGGACAACCCCTTATCTTAACATACTTAAGATTAGGAATCCTCCACATCCATAACTTTTATGGAGTCTTGGGGTAGGATTTTGAGGTTACCATTTAAATAGATATGCAGACCATTTCTAGGACATTATCCCGAGAGGAATCTTTGGAATGTCGATAAAATCATTATGGACTGCACCATGTCCAATAAGGTACGATTTTTCCTTTCGGGATACATCAATCAATTATTGCGATCGTAGCGTCCATTATGAAAACCATTTAAGATGATCTAGAAACTTATTTCACAAGTATTTATTCCTTGATCTAATCAAAGAATCTTAATACCTTGCCAATTTGTTTCACTTTTGAATTCTTTGAACCTTTCAAATAATTCACACTTGTATTCAAACAAATACACACATTCAACTCTTTGAATGATCATCTCCTTTTCTTATACTAATTTGTTCAATATGCAAAATTATTTTCATGTAAGTCAAGTATACAAAATCCATTAAGTAATATTCCGATTCTATACAAAACATTATTATTATAAATAGAACAACAATTGTTCTTAATTATAATACCAAAATTTTATTGTCCAACAATAAAATAGAAATAATATTTCTAACAAGAACTAGAATACAATAACAACTTATTGACTTAATAGATTTTCCCGTAAGCATTGCTAAACTATAAGTTTTTATGGCTAATATGCGACAACCTTTGCTTCATTTTCCACACATAGGATTACTTATATTTGTTTAGCTTTCTACTTACCTTGGTCCTTCATAAATCTACATTTATGATAACCAAAGTCGGTATCCAATACCCAAGTAGAACCTTGACTTAAAGAAAAATTTATTTCAATCATGAACAAAAATTGTATTATGTAGAAACTTCACTAAGCTTCTTTGGTTAGCCTCTCGCAAGATGCTTCTTGCAGTTTCTTTCGAGTGTCGGCTTATTGCGTTGGAAGCAAACTTTTGCTATCCATATCGCTTTTGTTCTTATTATCCTTTGTTTTACGCCTTTCTATTTACCTTCTTTGAATCGTTCTTCTTTTCGGAAGATCCTTTGGCCCCTACCGGTAAGACTTGATCTTTCTTGGTTGAAAGTGACTCTCGACATTTTCAATATGTTAAGCAAATCGTGAGCCCGATATCTAGCTTGTTCATATGAAAATTCACAACAATTAATGAAAGGAGTTAGGGAGTGAGTGCAAGATCAAATCTTGGCTCAACTCTCCATCCATGACAAAAACTCGTTGTCTAATTGATCAATCAAATTGATTATGTTAAAACTTTTTTGTCTGTCTTTATAGTGCCATTGGCATTCTAGATCGGAAGAGCTCCTTAGATATCCGATATCTATCACCCTACTTTCCTCACCATCAACTACTTGATGTGCGTGAAATATAGTAGGAGCATCCATAGTTTCTTCAACGATGAAGCTTGTTACTCATGGATGCGAGCATGATGCATTGAGCCAATTGTGCATCATCTTGCCACTTTCTAAAAGTAGTAATCTCTTCCTCAGAGGCATTGTCTGCAACCATTGCAGGGATAGGTGTATTAAGGACATAAGATAGCTTTTCAGCTATGAGAACTATTCTCAAATTCCTTAACCAATCCGTTTAATTCGGTTCGATTAATTTATCATCTAATATGCTTCGCAGTGATAGTAATTTTAGACATTGTAAAATTCTGTAAATGAATTTGTAATTAACAACATTTTAACATACATTCTTTTATTAATTACCAAAATAATTTAGGTCTTGTTTTAAATTGGTATCTCCCACTATTTTCTTCAAACTATATTACCTCACTTATATAGTTGAGCAAAATCTAATTAAAGATTTCTTTAGTGAGAATAAGGATCCCATTTCAAATGTATATAGCCTTGTGGTGACACAACAAACTATATATAAATAATAGGTAGACAACTTTTGTCAATTACATCAACTATGCAACTCCTTGTATTTTGCCTCTTAGATTATTTTGATCAGTGGTGGCATCCGAATCAAAATTATCCAAGTTAAGAATCAACCTAGCACTCCATATATTCAAAAAAGAAAAATATCATCCTTGTGGTGACACAACAAAACAATATTGTTCAATTTTCTTTATAAGCATCAAATGTGATAAATTAACATCTTAAATACTTAATACTTGCCTTGTGGTGACACAACAAACTCATATTAAATATTTAATACTCTATTAATTTTATCATGCTAGAAGGCGACGTTCGATATTCCAAATATCTTTGAACGCTTAGGACTTAATAAAAAAAAAATTGAGGGTTTTGTTATTAATTTGTCTCATCTTGTTTAATTGTATTTACATATATATATATATAAAATCGCGTCTATATTAATGAACATGTCTGATGCAAGCATGTTTGCATAATATATATATATATATATATATATATAGTATAAGCATGCACATATAGAATATTATATTCTACCCGGATTGATTATGGACTTTTATTCTAGTTTGGTTCACTAGAGCCACCAAGTGAACCAAAAGGTCAAACCTAAAGGGGCAAGAAATAATATTTAAATATAACTATTACATTTAAACCCGGGCTCTATTACAAACTTGGTCTTGGCGCTTTCTTGTCCCTTGATCTCTAATTCTTCAAAATTAATTCTAAATATTCCTATTACAAAACTATTTTAAAATAAATAGAAACCTTGATGTGATCGAGGGAAATACATAGGGAGATAGAATTTACATTCGAGGAAAAATTAGAGAAGGCAGTCTTTGACCCCATTTAATAAAACCCATACATTCATACATCCAACTAAAATAAAATCCAATCACACATTGGTCGATAGTCCATAATCAATCCCATTTATTATCATACAACATCATCATATGCATCAATAAATAACATTCATCCCATGAATAATAAACATTTAATATATATATTGATATCATTTAATGGGCAAATTTAGTTAGTATAAAATCTATTTTGAATCAAAATAAACTCCTTTATTTTAATCCAAATTTAAATCAAAATAAAACTATTTTATTTTAATTTATCAATTTTGAATAAAATAAACTATTTTATTTTAATCAAAATCTTTAATCAAAATAAACTCCTTTATTTTAATTAATTATGGAATCCAATTCCATGTAATAAAAATCTTTAATTAAAATAAACTCTTTTATTTTAATTAATTATGGAATCAATTTCATGTAAAAAAAATATTTAAAAAAAACACGGATATTCTTTTTCCTATTCACAAATAAACTCCTTTATTTTTAATAATATGAAATCTTATTCCATATTTAAATAAACTCCTTTATTTAAGGAAATTAGGATTTTCTTTCTTATTCACAAATAAACTCTTTTATTTTGAATAATATGAAATCTTATTTCATATCTAAACAAACTCCTTTATTTAAGGAAAGATGGATTTACTTCCCTATTCACAAATAAACTCCTTTATTTTAGGAAAAATAAAATCAATTTCAACTCCAATTAGTTAGCATGAAATCCAATTCCAACTCTAATTAGTTAGCATGAAATTCTAATTTTAAAATTAAAATAAACCTATTATTTTAAAATTAAAATAAACCCTTTATTTTAAAATTAAAATAAACCTTTTATTTTAATTATAAAATTATTGAGAATAATATATATATATATATATATATTAATCTAATATCTGATATATATATATATATATTACGGTATATATATTATTATAAATATATATAATAATTCCTTCCTTAAAAAAAATAGAATACTGTTTACATGTTCTCGACTTCGTGCCATGTCATTGACGCGTTTTAAATTCTCGTGGACCAGAGCCTTGTTTTGCGTATGCAAATTTATGTTAAGTTTTTTTTTTTTTAATGTTGTCGGATATAATATATATATATGATATATATTTTAGTTATATAATATATAAATTATATCAGGTTTTTGTGTCTTTTGCTTAGGAATGAACAAAAAAATGGTTTTAGAATCCTGTTGCCTCAATGAATAAGCCTTTTTTTTTATTATTTATTAAATTTTATACAATAAAATTATGCCCAATTAAATTGTTCTAAACACATATCAATATACATATCAAATTAAAATAATTAATAATTCGTGATAAAGGTTTGGCTCGATGCCTTTATTAGGGTTTGTAATATTCATGAAATAAGAATCAAATTGCATAAAAAAAGTGCTGAGCGTGTAAAAATCGTAGAGTTTAAAATTTTACAAACCATATACCCGGATCACCCTTTATGCATAATTATTAATTAAACGAAAAGATAAAGAATAAAATCATACCTTGAAGATCGAGCTTCCTCGTGTACAAGTTCACCTCCAAATCCTTTCGTGTTCAATCTTGAATCCATAGGGTTTGGTTCTTTCCTTCTGACCAACGTTAGCCACCAAAATGTTTGGCCTCAGAGGTGATCCACTAAGGAAGAAAAAGATTCAAGAAGATGGGTGGTTAGCTAAACCCTAGTTTTCTATCTCTATAGAAGGGTGTACTCTCCCAACAATTGGAATTATGTCAGATGTTGAAAAAGTCAACAACCCATACCACCCATAATAAGACTCCTCTTATTAATAGATGTGGGCAACCCACCTTAACAATTAAGGAATTGGGTTTTATTTAATTAATTAAATTCTTTTAATTAATTAAGCTCCCTAATCTTATTAGGGATAATTAATTAAACTCCTTTAACTAATTTTTCCTCCTAATCCTATTAGGAATAAATGAGAGTACTTATATTAAATTAATTCCTAAACTCTTTTAGAAATTAAAATAATAATAATTGTAATAATATTAATAAGACTCCTCTTATTAATTTATATTTAATATTTCTAAAATATTAAATAATAAATATTAAGCTATTTAATTTATTCTATCACCATAGATTAAATTAAATATACTTAACATATTATTACGATTATGCCATTAACTTCTTAAATAATTATTCTTTCTTTTATGGTGTGACCCTTTAGGTTCTCCATATTAAACCTAAGTTGTGAATAAATCAATTAGAACAATTCTAATCTTATTTAAATAAATAAATTAAACAATTAATTTATTTAAATAAATAATATTTATTCTCTGACAGGATAAGCCTCCCTAGCGATCAGCGACTTTTCCGGATAATATAGATTTCAACATTAATCATTAAAGAACCTTTGAGTAAATAGTTCTGCAAAGATAATTCAATCCTTCCACCATACAATGTCCCAATTAAATATAAGACATGGAATTATCACAAGTCTTATTTTATTTAATTATATGTATTTCGACTCTTAAATGCACAACTCAAATAATGCAAATTAGAAACTCCTTTCTAATTTCATTCGCCTTGGCCAAGGACTCACTGGGTTGTCATTTATCGAATCACATGGGACATTTCTCTTCTTTTTTATTAAGTGGTAGATTCTTTATTGATCATACATTATCTCCATGTACAACTTATTATACCCAAGCATACCCTTTGATATACCCTAAGGGTCTTAAGGAATAAGTCAAAGTATAACTCATCATACACAAGATACTATGATGATCTCAAGTCCAAGGATTACTTGACTACTATCACTACGTGAATTCCTATTGACAGCAAATAAAACTCCATTAGGTATTCTTAGCGAAGAGCCACGTTCAAAGTGAACTTATTCTCTAATAAGCACCTACATACTTGCTTTAGTGACTCCACATAAATGATCGTGAGATCAATCATCCTCATCCAACGAAAGTAGTTAACGTATGTACCAATCTATCCGGATTCACTAATCCCCAATTTAGTAATCCAATGATTATGAACTATTTTAGTTTTAAGCTTTCAAAGAATTTAGATCTCATTAGAATGATCATCATCATTATTCTAAAAGCATTGCTTAAAACTACGGGTTTATCACATATTATAAAACAAACATCATGTAGATAATTAAAAGCCTTTAATAAATTAATACTTTTTATTAATAAATGAATAAGATTGTTACAAAGTATATGCTTTATCATCAAAACATGATTGGCTTATGTGCATCTTACTTTCAACTCGATTAGGAGAAACTTTCGTTACATCCACGGTTTATAAATCTTGCTTAATCAAGTCAAGCGTTATCACATTACACATTGATCTTATCTCTTTAAAGATACTTGCTTTTGATGTGATTTTAAGGATGGTGGTTAACCACTCATCATGCCAAAATTGATTATTTTCATAAGGTTGTTAGTTTTCATATTCCTAACCAACCTGTTATGCGAATTCAAGAAACCAAACCATTGAAGTCAAACACTTTCATATCAAGCCATAAAGTCATTCGTTTATTGAAAAATGGATGTCAAGCTTTCTTAGCCATTTCATGGATTTAAACAAAAATACGTCAAATTTGAATGATATTTCTGTTGTTATAAAATCTCTTGACGTATTTCCTGAAGAACTTGTTGGCCTACCCCCAAAGTGTGATATTGAATTTTGTATCGACTTTGAACCGGTACAAAACCCATTTTTAAAAATATCATTTCGAATGACTCCTATTTGAACTTAAGGAGTTAAAAAAAACAAAGTACAAGAGTTGGTACCCGAGTCTTTATCTGGTGACTTCGTTTGTGGAATGTACCGAAGCTAGACTCTCCGTAGGGGACGCTATATATATGCGATGGTAAACTAATAGGCGCCATTGTGACGTGTTATCCAAGATTGGGATATGAGTCACAGTTGAGAGCAACCTAAGTCAGTAATCGAAATATCTAGCTTTCTAGGCTTAGCTGGTTACAATCGGAGATTCTTGGAAGGATTTTCTCAAATCGCTACTCCGTTAACTTAGCTGACTCGGAAAGATACAAAATTCGTATGGATCGAGGAATGCGAAAAGATTTTCCAAGAGCTCAAGAGGCGACTCATTTTGGCACCTCTTCTGACCATACCATCTTGGAAAATCGATCGTGGTAGCTGACGCATTGAGTAGAAGATCGTTTGCGGGTACGAGTGCGAAGTTGTTAACACAAAGACCCATTTTGTACGATTTACAAATGATAAAGATAGAGTTAAAGACTCTAGGGACCCACGTGATGATATACAAGTAGAATCGACTTTAATCGATAACGTTAAAGCCGCTCAAGCTACACACCGGAGCTGATGAATATAAAGAAGAATGTGCAAGAAGGCGTTATTCTAGAAGTAAGAGTCGATGAAGAGAAGAAAGCTCAAACCTTCGATTTATTTGAAATCCTCAATCGAGTAGGAACTGTGGCCTATAGACTCGCTTTAACCCTAAGTATGTCACGTGTTCATAACGTTTTTCACGTATCGATGTTACGTAAATATGTGGACGACCCGAATCATATTATTGCATTAGAACCAGACGATATAGCCGAAGATTTAACGTATGAGGAGGTACCTGTCAAGATCTTGGATAAGAAAGAGCATGTCCTACGCACAAAGGTAATACCACAAGTTAAGGTTTTGTGGAGGAACCATGCTATTGAAGAAATGACCTGGGTGTTGGAATCAGAAATAAAAGCAAGGTACCCTCACCTGTTCGAAACACCAGGTACGTACGTTAATTTCAAGGACGAAATTTCATAAGAAGGGGAGGTTGTAAGACCCCAGCTTTTTATAAATAATATTTAATTTTCCTCCAATTATTATTTTGAATTAATAAGGTGTTAATTTGATATTATGCTTTGGTTATGGGTGAAATGTGTAAATTTTACAAAATAAGCAAGTGGTTATAAAATATTCCTTTTGTCGGGGAATATTCGTTTGGTCGTGGAATATTCTTTTTGTCGGGAATCTCCGTACGATGGCGCAATCATTTGTGGGCCCCATAACAGGATAATTGTCAGTGAAGAAAACGACAAAGTATGAGTTTTTATAATTAACGGCGTAATGGTTACTGATTAATTAACTTTGTTGGAATACTGTTGGTTAAAATACGATAATATGCGTGGTTGCACTTGAGAAGTTTGCGGTATGGTTGAATTATTGATTCGTGCACGTAAAGAAGGCACTACTCAATAATTATTACGAGTGATTTTATTCAATATTTTATTTTATTGATTCAATAATTATTGCATTGATAGTTTATATTATTGTTGTTTCAATAATTGTCACTGCACAGTATTTTCCATTATCAGATCAATAATTCATATTATTTGAATAATATTATTAGATAGCATTATTGGCAATGTCTAGAAAGTTACATCAAGGAGAGGTTTGGTCATCTAATTACAGCAAGATAAAGAGAAATCTTTATCGGAAAGCCCCTCTTTCGAGGAGCGGCTTTGGTTGTCATAATTGTGATTCTGTAATATTATTTGGGAATAATTAATTATTGATTTATATGATAAGGAAATATTTATTTGATGTGGATATAAATGATGGATTTATTTATTATGGTTATTAATGAAAGAATTAATGCTGAGATGTTTTATCAGTATTTTATCGAGTGGAGGTATTAAAATCACCCGTTTGTGGATTTGGATATATTTTCATTTGGAATTTGGAAAACTTTCTTCCGCAAAGTTGTAGAGAATTCAATTTCGTGTGGAATGGACATAAAATTCGTATTTTTCTAATAAACGGGCTATTTTCTATGAATTATTAAAGTTTTTGATTATTGTTTAAATGATAAAATATTTTGTTGGTGAGAAATGTGCTCAATTGAATTTTCAAATGTGGTGGGTGGCAATAGTAGCAGGTAAAGCCATCAGGTAGCAGGTCAAGTCTGCTTCGACGTCCTAACATCTTCCTATAAATAGAGTGCTAAGTTAGAATTGAAAATCACACCAGAAACAAGTTTTCTCTCTTTCCCTCTCTATATTATCGAGCGTATTCTTGTGAGTATTTTGATACTTGGAGTGTTGCTATACGGTGCAAGTTCCTTCAGAACTATATCCAGTATTCCAGTCAGAAGTACTATCTTTTTGAGGTAAGGGATGTTATTTTCTTCTTAAATGATATTATTTTCTTCAATATCATTATGCCGAAATATTGGTGAACTTTTTAACCAAATTTGGAACTTTTTGTGTCGGGGTTACTATTTACGTATACGGCACTATTCACGTATACGACACTATTCACGAGTATTGTTCATGAAGTATGATTTTTCTTGTGAAATTTCAACCTTTTTGTGTCGAGATTACTATTCACGTATACGGCACTATTCAGATATACGACACTATTCACAAATACGACACTATTCATCGAAAAATTCAATTTTCTCTTTTTCTTCTAGATGTCTTTTATGGTTGCTATCTTTGATTGTATCCATGTTTTGAGCTTTATTTTTGAATTCTGCTTCAAAATTGGTAATTGTGGAGTATTATTGATCTTGGATAAACTGTAATACGAATCCCTAATATTTGTCCTTCTGTCTCACTGGATTCATTTTCTTTAAAATATTTTTCATCATCGTCAGTCCTTAATGATGATACTTGATGAATATCTGTGGCCTGCAGTGCAAAGATGAATGATTAACTGATGAATATCTTTGGCCCGTAGTGCAAAGATGAGCAGTGTTAAGATGAACATGACTAAATTGGTGATCTGAAATGAATATCTTTGGCCTGTGAGTGCAAAGATGAATATTTGATTAAAGATTTATATTGATTGTTATTCTGGGGATAAAATATTGATGATGAACTTTTAAATCTTAGAAGATAGTAGAACTCATTCTCTACTTGACTCTTCTAATGGATTGTTGTTTCACATTGCGATTGTTGATCTAAAACTTGTTGTCAATTATATTCTATCAGATTTTTCCATGTTGAAGACTAATGATAATTTATTGTATATTATCTTAGTCATAATATTCTTTACTGGGCTAGTTGAGCTCACCCTTTTCCTTTTTGTTCCATTTTTCTTTTCAAGAGGTGAGAACATAGCAGGATCGAGTCGGGGTATGGAGTGATGGTTCTAGAAAGATGTTTTAACAGTCCTCACTATTTCTGTAAAATAGTGTTTGAATAATTGTAATGAGAATTTATTTGAGTGTTGATATTGTCTAGAAGACAATATTTTTACTTAAACTCACAGTATGTGTTTTCGTATTTTGCACGACAATTGTATTATTGAAGTTGTAGTTTGCTTTCTGTACCATGTATTTGGCGACTCAAAATGGGTGTGGTGTATACCTATTTTGGGGGCGTCACAGATTTCACCAAGTATAGGGGAGTCCGCGTATATAGGTTATTCCAACAGAATAATAAAGAATGGAATAACAGAAATTCTCTTCATGAATACGAAAGAATAACACCCCTTACCTTAGAAGAAACTGGATATTGGAATAGAAAGGTAGCTAACTTCTTTTCTTCTTTCTCTCTATAATTTCTCTCTCAAGAGTTTCAATGAATTCGTAAGAAATAATGAAGGAATGAGCTTCTATTTATAGGAGAATGGACTGAATAATAACTAATTCATGAACGGTCCAGATTGATTTACTTTTAAACGGACGGTCCATATTGATTTACTATTAAACTTTAAACCAACGGTCCATACTGATTCACTATTAAACTTTAAACCAACGGTCTATATTGATTTACTATTAAAACTTTAAACCAGCGATCCATATTGATTCACTATTAAAACTTCAACCAACGGACTGAAAAATTAGCAAATCTCCTCATGGAATAATATTGTACCCAAAAATAATTTGGACCAAAAAGAAATATATTTTGTTCAGGTGAATAGTATCCCGTGAATAGTAACTCATGAATAGTAACTTATGAATAGTACTCCGACACGAAAAGTGCCCTGAATACCCGATTGAACAATATAACCTCCAAACATCAATTATTATTGAAATAAATGTTGACTCCTACTAATATAAATAATCCCAACACAATAGAACTATCAAATTCATCTTTAATCAACACGAATTTATTCATCATTAATATCATAACTCACAATATTTAACAACCAGGTCGTTCCCAGGAAAGAGGGGGCTATCCGATAAGGATTTCTCTTTATTAGTAGCGTTGATTAGATGACCAAACCTCTCCTTGACTGAACTTCTAGACATTGTAAATATTGCAATTTAATAATATGAATAACTTTATCGTCTCAATTATTGATTTAATAATATGTCATATAATGTAGATGATACTGTGGTAATAATAATATGAGAGATATGATGCAGCAATTACTGTAGCAATAATTGAGTATAACTGAGTGACTTATCACGTAAAACATCAAAAGCCAATACCGTGTGCTACTATGCAACCACGCCAGACATTACTTTTTACTTTACTACAAGAGTAGTTCAAGCGCTTTTTATTCAGTAAAACTTAGTCGTTATTTTCATAAAAATAATTCTGTCGTTTTATTACTATGACAATACTTTCGTTGTGGGTTCACCAATGATTGTGCCGTCGTACGGATATTTCTGACAAAAAGAATATTCTCCGACCAAACGAATATTCTATAACAACTTGCATACTTTTCAAAATTTATAAATACTACCCACAACTATAACATTATATCAAAACCATACCATAATATTAAAAAAAAAATCGAGAAATTTAAATCTTTATTCATAAATTCTGGGGTCTCACATCTTCTGTAGTCTCACATCTTTTCTTTAGTCATACGTACCAACTCTGGTCCCAACAATTTTGCTTCACCAACCTCATCCCAACATACTGAAGAGCGACACTTTCGTCCATACAAGGCTTCAAATGGAGCCATACCTATACTTGACTGATAACTGTTGTTGTAGGAGAATTTCACTAATGGTAAATACTTATCCCAACTCCCTTTGAAGTCTAGGACACAGAGTCTTAATAGATCTTCTAGGGTTTGAATAGTCCTCTCTGATTGTCCGTCCGTTTGAGGATGGTATGCCGAACTGAATCGTAAATCTGTGCCCATAGCTTTCTGCAAACTCACCCAAAATCGTGAAGTGAATCTTGGGTCACGATCCGAAACTATGGATACTGGCATGCCATGCAATCTCACAATCTCATTCACGTATATACTAGTAAGACGTTCAAGAGAATAAGTCTCACATATAGGCAAGAAATGAGCAGACTTGGTTAATCTATCAACAATAACCCAAATCGCATATATGCCTTGAGAAACCTTGGGAAGACACCAGAATGAAATCCATAGTAATGTGTTCCCACTTCCATCTTGGAATCTCAAGTGGTTGCAATGGACCCTTTGGCATTTAATGCTCCGCCTTTACAAGTTGACAAGGTTAAACACCTCAAATAAACTCCGCGATCTCTCTCTTCATATTGTTCCACCAAAATGTATGTCGAAGATCATGATACATTTTGGTACTCCTGAGATGGATTGCAAATGGTGTGTTGTGTGCCTCCATCATGATTCTATGCTTTAAGTCGAGAATCGTTAGGAACACAAAGTCTAGAGTTGACTCAAGTATTCCTTCTTCATCAATTCTCGCTTCGGAATAGCATCTTCTTGCGCTTTCTTCAGACGATATTTGTGTCCAAGTAGCGAAAGCGGCTTTAACTTTATCGATTAAAGTTGGTTCTAGTCGTATGTTTGATATCATCATGTGGGTACTTGGAGCCTTTAACTCTATCTCCATCCTTTGCAAGTCATACAAAATGGGCCTTTGTGTTAACAATATTGCACTTTCGTGCCGATATGATCTTCTACTCAATGCATCACTCTAACGTTTGTTTTTCCAAGATGATATTGAATGTTATGGTCGTAATCCTTCAACAGCTCGAGCCAACGTCGTTGCCGTATATTGAGTTCCTTCTGGCTGAAGAAATATTTGAGGCTTTTATAATCCGTATAAATCTCCACTTTCTCTCCATACAGGTAGTGTCTCCAGATTTTTAACGCAAAATCGACTGTTGCCAAATCCAGATCATGAGTAGGATAATTCCTCTCATATTCTTTGAGTTATCGCGAGGCATAAGCTATGACTTTCCCATGTTGCACGAGAACACATCCTAACCCTTTGCCTGAAGCATCGCTGTAGATAACAAATCCTTCCGAACCAGATGGTATTGTCAGAACAGGTGCCGAAATGTGTCTCCTCTTGAGCTCTTAGAAACTCTTCTCGTATTCCTCGCTCTACACGAATTTTACATCTTTCCGAGTCATCTGAGTTAATGGATTAGCGATTCGGGAAAATCCTTCCACGAATCTCCGATAATAACCAGCTAATCCCAGAAAGCTACGCACTTCGGTCACCAACTTCGGTTGCTCCTAACTTTGGATTGCTTCAATCTTTGCCGGGTCAACAGATACTCCATGTTTTGACACCACGTGCCTAAGAAATGCTACTTCCTATAGCCAGAACTCGCATTTCTTCAGCTTGGCATATAGTTTGTTGTCACGAAGTCTTTGAAGTACCAGCTTCAAATGGTGCTCATGATCTTCACGCCTTTTAGAATAGATGAGAATGTCATCAATAAAGACAACAACGAACTGATCCAAATATTCCTTGAATACACGGTTCATCGTATCCATGAAAGCAGCAGGAGCATTAGTCAATCCAAAAGACATGACTAAGAATTTATAATGTCCGCATCGAAGTTCGGCGGTCTTGAGAATATCCTCGATTTTAATCTTCAATTGATGATATCCGAGCGAAGATCGATCTTTGAAAAGTATTGTGCTCCTTGCAACCGGGTCAAACAAAGTCATCAATGCGAGGTAGTGGATACCTATTCTTGATGGTGACATGGTTTAATTCTCGGTAGTCAATACAAAGTCGCATACTCCCGTCTTTCTTCTTTAAAAATAAAACAAGAGCACCCCAAGGAGATGTACTAGGACGAATGAAACTGATGTCTAACAATTCCTGTAGTTGGACTTTTAACTCCTGAAGTTCAATAGGTGCAATTCGATATGGGGTTTTAGAAATGGGCTTTGTACCCGGTTCAAGATCAATAAAGAATTTAACTTCTCGTTCTGGGGGTAGACCAGAAAGTTCTTCCGGAAATACGTTAGGAAATTCATTAACAACGGGAATATTATTCAAATCTGACGTGATTTTGTTCAAGTCCATAATATGGGCTAAGAAAGCTTGACATCCGTTTTTCAATAAACGAATAGCTTTATGGCTTGATATGATAGTGACTGATTTTAATGGTTTATTTGCTTGAATTCGTATAACAGGTTGGTTAGGAATATGAAAACTAACAACCTTACGAAAACAATCAATTTTGGCATGATGAGTGGTTAACCAATCATTCCCTAAAATCACATCAAATGTAAGTATCTTTAAAGAGATAAGATCAACAGGTAATGTGATTGTGCCAACTTGGATCAAGCAAGATTTATAAACTATAGATGTAACAAAGGTTTCACCCAACGGAGTTTCAACAGATAAGTTAAAGTCCAATTTCTCCGGAGTCAAGTTTAAACGTTGAGCACAAGGAAGAGAGATAAAAGAATGGGTAGAACCGGTATCTAGTAAGGTATAAACTTCACAAGAGTTCAAGATTAGCTAACCCGTGATCACCTCGTTCAGGTTTCTCGCATTTTGGCCAGTCACAACAAACGCCCTTCCTTGAACCACCGACTTGGTTTTGTCCGTAGTCGCCTTTGGTGCCGCCGTCCCAGTTGGACTTGACTTCGCTATCGGACAAAATTGGACTATGTGACCGTCTTTTCCATAATTGAAACACACCTTGGAAGGCTGTGAACAGTTTAGACTTATGTGTCCCTACTCTCCGCATCTGTAGCATCTAACTGGCGGTCGTTCTCCTCCCCTAGAATTTGTTGGTACTGGTCCTGCTGCTGATGTTTTCTCGTCATTGTTGAATCTCCTCTTTTTGAAATTTCCACTTGACTCACCTCTCCTATTATCATGGCCACGATTACCACCCGAGTGGTTACCGCTTTTGTCAAGTATTCTTCCTCCTCATTGGTTATCATCGCTCGAGATGGGCCAGCATCCTTGGTATGACCATGGTTGTGGTCCCTCGGTTGAACATACTCATTATCACGCTCTAACAATTGAGCCATATTTACAACATCTGAATATAAAGAAAATTTATGAGAGATAAGATATTGTCGAATCTCGGGTTTTAAACCTCTTAGAAACATCCGCGTCATATGTTCCTCATTTTCTACCAAATGAGGTGCAAACCTAGATAACTCCGCGAACTTCGCCTCGTACTGGGACACCGTCATGTTGTTCTGTTCTAGTCTAATAAACTCTACCTCCTTCATATGACGAATACTTTCAGGAAAGTACTTGTCATTGAACAGTTTCTGAAATTTTTCCCAAGACATGTCGAGTCTAATGCGGTGGTCAGTGCGCTTCACTGATTCCCACACGATGTCGCCTCACCACGGAACATAAAGGTTGCGAATGGAACTTTCTGTTCCTCCGTGCAGCCCATGACATCGAATATCTTGGTCATTTGCTTAACCCACGTTTCCGCCTTAATCGGATCGGGCATTCCCCAGAAATATGGTGGTCCCAACTCCTTGAACTGCTTGGCTGTGACATACCGCGCGTTACTATCATTTCCACCCGTATTTTGTACACAAGTCTCCCTCGTCTGATTTTGCATGAACTGCAAAATGCTTCTAAACATCGCATTATTCATCGTTTTCTCGGTAGTGTTGTTTACAGGAGGAATATTGCCTTCCTATTGCACGTTCCCTTGGTTGGTAATCAAAGGTTGTTCCACAGTCTCATAGACTCCATTATTAACATTCTCAGCTGCCATTCTTAAAACTACCATAAAATAGAGGTTAATTAAACAAATTAAGATATCACATAATATCCCTATAATATGACCGACCAACAAGTAAGCTTAGGTAGGACACATTAGCGAAGGATATACTCATCTCTCCCCTCCTAGTTCTATTCCCCGATCTCCGCCAGAGACCATATCCCTAAGCTCTAATACCAACTATGATGCCCCCAAAATAGGTATACAACACCCATTCTGAGTCGCCAAATACATGGTACAGAAAGCAAACTACAACTTCAATAATACAAATGTCGTGTAAAATACAACAACACATACTGTGAGTTTAAATATAAATATTGTCTTCTAGACAATATCCACACTCAAATAAGTCCTCATTACAATTATTCATATACTATTTTACAGAAATAGTGAGGACTACTAAAATATGTTTCTAGAACCATCACTCCATACCCATTTAGAACACTTGTATGTTCTCACCTCACGATAAGAAAAATGGAACAAAAAGGAAAAGGGTGAGCTTAACTAGCCCAGTAAAGAATATTATGACTAAGATAATATACAACAAATTATCATTAGTCCTCAACAGGGAAAAATCTGATAAAATACAATAGGCAACAAGTTTTAGATCAACAAGCTGCGGTGAAACAACAATTCATTAGAAGAGTTAAGTAGATAATCAAATCTACTATCATCTATGAATTTAAAAGTCCATCAACAATATTTTATCCTGCAACATTAATCGATATACATCTTGCATCAAATATTCATCTTTTACACGGCCAAAGATATTCATTTATATCACCGGTTGGTCGTGTTCATCTTAACACGTGTTCATCTTTGCACTACTGGCCAAAGAAATTCATAAGGTAATCATTCATCTTTTGCCACTGAGGCCGAAGATATTCATCAAAAAATCACCATTAAGGAATTGCGGATGATGAAAACATTTTAGAGAAGCGAATCCGGATAGAGCGGAAGGACAAATATTAGGATTTATATTTGATTTATCCAAATTCAATAATACTCCATAATACCCAAGTGTGAAGTAGAATTCAAAATAAAGATCAAAACATGGATCTGATCAAAGATAGTAACTATAAAAGACATCTGGGACTAAAAAAAGAAAATTTTATTTTTAGGTGAATAGTGTCGATATACATGAATAGTCTCAGATATCGTGAATAGTGTAATATCACGTGAATAGTAACTCCGACACAAAAAAGGTAGAAATTCCACAATAAAATTCATAACAATATCTCAGCATAATGATATTAAAGAAAATAATATCATTTAAAAAGAAAATAATATCATTTACCTCAAAGAAACAGTACTTCGGAATGAAAGGTCGGAAGTGATGCTGAATGAAACTTGTACTAAACAGCAACTCTCAAAGTATCTAAATACTCACAAAATACGCTCAATAATATAGAGAGAGAAAGAGAGAAAGCTTATGTTTCTAGTGTGATTTTCAATTCTAACTTAGCCCTCTATTTATAGGAAAATGGTAGCCCGCCGAAGTAGACTTGACCTGCTACTTGATGGTTTTACCTACTACTATTGCCACCCACCACATTTGAAATAAAATTCAGCACATTTCTTCACCAACCACAAGTGGGGCCCACTCAATTCTAGAATTTTCCACCAAAATCATTTATAAACTTAATTTTAGAATCGATCACCTCTTAAAATTCATAACAAATCATCGTTCATTTTAACGGTTCAAAATTTGTGAACATATACCCAACTTATATATGTATAACATATCCAAAAATCACAATGATCCAACAGTAGAATTAAAAATTATAACTCACATGATATATATCGTAAAAATCTTGATTTGATTTTAATACCTCCATTCAAACAAAGATCTTGATAAAACACCTCAACATTAAATCCTTCAATTATAACCACATAAAATACATAAATCCATCATTTATATCCACATCAAATAAATATTTCCTAATCATATAAATCAATAATTAATTATTCACAAATAATATTACAGAATCACAATTATGACAACCAAGCCGTTCCCAGAAAAGGGGCTTTCCAATAAGGATTTCTCCTTACTAGCGCACAATTAGATGACCAAACCTCTCCTTAGACAGAACTTTCTAGACATTGCCAATAATGTTATTTAATAATATTATTCAAATAATATGAATTATTGATCTGATAATGGGAAATACTGTGTAGTAATAATTATTGAAACAAAAATAATATAAAATATCAACGCAATAATTATTGAATCAATAAAATATTAAATAGTAACTACTGTAACAATTATTGAGTAGTGCCTTCTTACGTAAGGATCAATAATTCAAAAATACGGTGCAATACCGTGTGCTACTGTGCAACCACACATATTACTGTATTTTTAACCACTGGGTATTCCAACAGTGTTCACGGTAACAACTACACCATTATTTATAAAAACTCAAACTTATCGTTTTCTTCATCCGACAGTTATTCTGTTATGAGGCCCACGAATGGCTGCGCTATAAGACCCCAACTTATTATAAATAAATTAAATTTTTCTCTATTCATTATTCTAAATTAATAAGGTGTTAATTTGATATAATGCTTTGGTTATGGGTGAAATGTGCAAAATAAGCAAGTGGTTATAAATATTCATTTTGTCGGAGAATATTCGTTTGGTCGTGGAATATTCTTTTTGTCGGAAATATCCGTACGACGGCGCAGTCAATTGTGGGCCCCATAACAGGATAATTGTCGGATGAAGAAAACGACAAAGTTTGAGTTTTATAGTTGACGGCGTAATTGTTACCGTTAACACTGTTGGAATACCTGGTGGTTAAAATACAGTAATATGCGTGGTTGCACAATAGCATTACCGGTATTGACAAAGATGGTGAATTATTGATTCTTACGTAAAGAAGACACTACTCAATAATTGTTACAGAGAATTCATCGTTTAATATTTTATTTTATTGATTCAATAATTCTTTGCGTTGATAGTTTATATTATTGTTGTTTCAATAATTATCACTGCACAGTATTTCCATTATCAGATCAATAATCATATTATTTGAATAATATTATTAGATAGCATTATTGGCAATGTCTAGAAAGTTCTGTCAAGGAGAGATTTGGTCATCTAATTGCAGCCAAGAGAGAGAAATCCTTATCGAAAAGCCCCTCTTCCCAGGAACGACAATTGATTGTCATAATGTGTGTAATATTATTTGGGAATAATTAATTATTGATTTATATGATAAGGAAATATTTATTTGATGTGGATATAAATGATACATTTATTTATTTTTGTGGTTATAAATAAAGGAATTAATGCTGAGATGTTTTATCAGTATTTTGTCAGATTGGAGGTATTAAAAATCATCCGTTTGTGGATTTCGAATATTTTACATTTGGAATTTAGAAAACTTTCTTACGCAAAGTTGTAGAGAATTCGATTTCGTGTGGAATGGACATAAAATTCGTATTTTTACGATAAACGAGTTTTTTCTATGAATTATTAAAGTTTCGATTATTGTTTAAATGATAAAACATTTTGGAAAATTCTAGAATTGGTTGGGAGAAATGTGCTCAATTGAATTTCAAATGTGGTGGGTGGCAATAGTAGCGGTGTAAAGCCATCAAGTAGCAGTCAAGTCGTCTGCTTGGCGTCTTAACATTTTCCTATAAATAGAAGGCTAAGTTAGAATTGAAAATCACACTGTAAACAAGTTTTTTTCTCTCTATATATTGTCGGCGTATTTTAGTGAGTATTTTGATACTTTGAGAGTTGCTATTCCGATTCAAGTTTACGTGGCTTTATATCTAAAATAGGATTGAAATGCGGTTATTTTGAAGTAAGGGATGTTATTTTCTTCATATATGATATTATTTCTTTCAATATCATTATGCCGAAGTATTGATCTGATCTTTTAATCAAATTTGGAACTTGTTGTGTCGGGGTTACTATTCACGTATATGGCACTATTCACAAATACTGGCACTATTCATAGAAAAATAAAATTTTCTCTTTTCTTCCGGATGTCTTTTATGGTTACTATCTTTGATTATATCCATGTTTTGATCTTTATTTTTGAATTTCGCTTCAAAATTGGTTATTATGAAGTATTATTGATCTTGGATAAACCGTAATCTGAATCCTAATATTTGTCTTCGTCTCCTTTGGATTCATTTTTTTAAAATATTTTTATCATCCTCGGTCCTAAATGATGATATTATTGAATATCTTTGGCTTTGTAGTGCAAAAGATGAATGATTAATTGATGAATATCTTTGGCGTAGTAGCAAAAGATGAGCAGTGTTGAGATGAACATGACCAATTTGGTGATACAAATGAATATCTTTGGCTCAGTAGTGCAAAAGATGAATATTTGATTAAAGATGTATATTGATTGTTATTACTGAGGATAAAATATTGATGATGGACTTTTAAATCTTAGAAGATAATAGAACTCATTCTCTACTTGGACTCTTCTAATGGATTGTTGTTTCAATGCGGTAATATTGATCTAACACTTGTTGTCTATTATATTCTATCGATTTTTTTCCTGTTGAGGACTAACGATAATTTGTTGTATATTATCTCAGGTCATAATATTCTTTATTGGGCTAGTTGAGCTCACCCTTTTCCTTTTTGTTCCATTTTTCTTCTCAGGAGGTGAAAACATAGCAGGATCTAGTCGGGGTATGGAGTGATGGTTCTAGAAAGATGTTTTAGCAGTCCTCACTATTTCTATAAAATAGTGTTTGAATAGTTATAATGAGGACTTATTTGAGTGTGGATATTGTCTAAAAGACAATATTTGTATTTAAACTCACAGTATGTGTTGTCGTATTTTGCACGACAATTGTATTATTGAAGTTGTAGTTTGCTTTATGTCCCATGTATTTGGCGACTCAGAATGGGTGTTGTATACCTATTTTGGGGGCGTCACATGCGCCGTCGTACGAATATTCCCCGACAACAAGAATATTTCACGACTAAACGAATATTCCCCAACAAAAATGAATATTTTATAACCACTTGCTTATTTTGTAAAATTTGTACATTTAACCCATAACCAAAGTATTATATCAAATTAACTCCTTATTATTTCAAGATAATAAATAGAGAAAATTTAATTTTATTCATAATAAGTTGGGGTCTTACATATAAACTTAAGGAAAATTATCTAGAAGTTAGGTTTTTGGATTATCTTTCTTCTTTAATCTCATTCCGTCGGACAAAGCGTACACTTGGGCAAGCTTTTCCTCCCTCTTCTCCTTCCCTTCCCTCATCCGAACTCTCTCTCTTTCTCTCTCAAGGTTTAGGATTTTTCAAAATCCCAAAACAATGAAGTTAGCTTCCTATTTATAGATTTTCAAGGCTAGGGGTATTTTTGTCATTTTGCCCCCCTTAACCACCTTATTATTCATTTCTTAAGGACCAAGTTAACTTAGCCCTCAAGTTTGCTTAGCCCTTAAGTTTCGTAGTTCCATCTTTTGGGTTTCGTCCGACAGTTTTAAAAACTGTGATTCTCGGAATCCAAATATTTTTGGATATTTCGTCTTTCCTTTACCGATTAAATTTTACGTATTCTTCGAATTTCCGAAAAACTAAAAAACACTTTTTGGTGTTAAGTGTTTTTCTTCATATTTTCCCCTAACGTATCTAAATGAATGAAAAGTACATAACAATACTTTTCATCATTTTTATTTCGTCCGATTTCTGTATGTTTTTCGAGAAAAACTTTTATCGACTTACTTAACTTTTCACGATATATTATCATCAAATCTTTCGACAGAATGTCATTTCGACATATCGAACTCTCAGAAAGGCTTAGGTTATTCAAACCCTAACCCTTAGGTTTCGTCGGGTGAATAATGCTTATTTCGTCTTTTTCCCCGAAAATATTTTGTTCCCGAAAAAATTTTATTTCCGTCTTGAAAATTCTTACTCGTCTAGTCTAGCTCGTAGCCAGAATCCTGCCGATTAATAATCATTCTAGGTTCTATAACGATTAATAAACACATAGCATTTACTAATAAAAATTTATTTTATTAATAACTAATTCTTTAAATCTTAAATTCTGGACAATCCGATTTTCTGGGTTGTCACATTCTTCCCTCCTTATAAAAATTCCGTCCTCGGAATTTCTAAAACCACACCCATTCCCGGGTCATCACACTCACCCCTTCTTCACAGAATTTCGTCCTCGAAATTTTATCTTACTCATCTTCTCAACTTCTCTTCAAAGAAGTTCTTATCTTTCATACATTTCCTACCCTTCATAACTTATCAAGAATCATGAAGTGAAAGGAATAAATAGGAATATAAGGATTCCTTTAAAATATTTCATACTTTTGTTGAGTGGTCAAATCGACCATGAAATCTTATTAGGTTTAACAGCATTTCACTGTAAACCCTTCTTACACGGTCAGTTTATAATCACAAAGAAGGTAAACTACCTCTTCCATACATAGGTGATCAACCTATCGTATAACCCCATTTCAGTGTATGTTCACCTCAGACTTAATCATTAGATTCCGCACCAAAATAATTTGGTTCGACATAACTTTTCAAAGAAAGCTCGATTTTCTTTTAATCATGGCATACCATTCGTCTTAGCCAAATCAAGTAGCTTAGACCATACCAATAAATTGGACATCAACTTGAAATATTCGTCTAGTCAAATTAGTTGAGATCGACTACTTCTTTAAATTCTTTTGCAATACATCAAAACGTTTTATGACGTCATGATACCGTACTTTTCACAGTACGTTGAGGACTTCGTCAGTTTATGACTTCATCATTATACATCATACCATAGTGGGTTGTTGATCCTAAGATCAAATCCAAAGGTTCAATTACATTAATAACTCCATCCTTTTACAATCATTGCATCAAATGCACTGATGATATAAAATTCATTTTGATATTTTAAATCAATTTCTATCTAGCTGAAATAATTAGCATAGACATACCAAGAATAGTTCTTTTAAAATCCATTAGTTCCGAAAACTGAACCAATTCTTTCATTTTCAAAACGCGCATATCAGCACGATTTCAAGAAACTTCAAAATCTAGCATAGCTAGATGACTTGGAATATCTTATTATCCACCTTCCTTCATTTTCTTACTTGCGATAATACTTAATCTTCTCTAGCACCTTCAATGCTAAGCCTACTGAAAATACCTCATTTTCAGTCTACACATTCCTATACCTTAGTACAGTCCATCAACTTACCACACATTATAAGTTCAGTAACTTTCCACAATAATAGGAGTTTAAGAACTATCGAGACCGGACTATAGGCATCCATTATTTGAGAAGTTCAAAAACATACCATATAATTATGAGTCACGAACTTACCATAAGTATGAGTTTCAAGAACTACTTGACTTACCTTATCGTTCTCTACCTATCAAGTATATACATGAGAAAAGATTCACCTTCTCATCATATACATCTTGATAAGCGCGACCAATTTCAATGATTATCCTTTGTAATAAAGCGAGTGGTTTTGTTACACCAAAGCATAAACCTCTACCCATACAAAGATTCATACAACTCAGCTATCACATGAGTCCTCAATCTTACAACTTCTAACTTTCTCTTTACTTAATATGAATTTTCTTTAATTCGTATGCTATCCTTTACAACTCATTCTGAGTTATTCTTCCGGTACTACTTCGTAGTACCAATCATTCATAGCATTGGATATAAATCATTCATCGTTTAACAGTTCACATGTTACTACGATTTACTATGATCACGTGGTGATCTCCTTATCCTTCTCTCTACGATTATAGTCTTAGGTACTCATACCTAAGATTTATAACCTATCAGCTCTGATTTCAACCTGTAACGCCCCAAAATCTGGTTTATTTTCACATCCAGATTCCGTACGTCACGATCCCATTTTCTTCCAAACATACATCATTATATAGCTAAATATAACAACATACATCCTCAAATCCCAGGTTCTAAAACCTTAAAACCTCTTTCATTACAAATAATGATAATTACATTATTCTTTACATCTTGCACAAGTGACTTTTATCTGCCACCAAGGATACATAATCATTCATTAAACTATTCTATAGTTTAATTCTATCATTCTATATTACAAGTATTCGCTTAATCTTCATGCTCATTCATATAATGAATGACATCTCTTTTGATACCGATCAGCTTGATCTTTACGGGATCCTTAAGTTCTTCTAACATCGCTCGTGGAAAATGTTTTTATTTTAAGTAAGTGTGAGAATTCAATTGCCCAACAAGTTATAACAGTTGAACAAACAACTTTAAGGATTCAAACATTCTTTTAAGACCTTAATAATCGAACAAAGGTTATGAAACAGCTTGAATAATAGGAATAATCTCGATTCCTATCATTTTAAAACATTAGTCACATTCACTTTGCAATAATTTCATTCTTCTACCTCTTCCATACACATTATGTCTGGCTAGAATCAATAGCATGGACTTAACAATAACGGTTCATGTATAAACAGAACATTCTCTTATTGAAGAGTTAAATCACATAACAGTTCATCTCATAGAAACACCGAAGTGTTCAAATTATGGCTCAAGGCCTCATACATTCTAACACATTGTACAAATATCACACATTCGCACATAGACAGAACTTCTCAAGTTCAACATCTGAGAAGTTTTAGAAACTAGCATTCATTTAAAATATGAATAAAGTTAGGAAAACTTGCCTTACTTACGACTCTGACTTATAGTTTACATTGAACTGCTCATTCCAATTCCTATGTAGCACATAAGGAAATAACACATACACCAATTAGTCATATACTTGACTTTCACATTGGTTTACTTAACTTTACTTCTTAGGGTTCGCGTTCTTACAAACTAAGTTTACGCGACCAACTTCCCTTACCGGTTAACGGTTTCATGACATACAGAGATGTCTTACTTAATACATTCATCATCTTTGATGATTTACATTCTTATCTTTTTCTTATAACCATCCTAGGACTCAGCACACATCGTGTCTCTGCTAGTAGTCCATATGGTACTCTGAGTGGTTTCCCACAAACAAACAACAAACAAGTTCCCGTCTGATCTACACTGCCCACAACAGTGAGTTAGATCGGTTCCCAGTTTTGTATATACCTTCGCTCTCTGAAGGAATTGTTTAGCCCAACTCCCATATGTCAACCATCAAAGGTTACGATTGTACTACAACCTAAATTCATCTTAACTTATCCGAACTATTAAACTATAATATTTGTTAAGTAAATTTTTTATTCCTTATAGCTTTCTGGCAACTAAATGCCATACCTCGAGGTTTATTCTTTATCGTCCAAGTCATACAGTTTTTTGTATACTTAGAACGATCATTCAATATTCATTCTACGCATTTATAGCGTTAAGCATTTTACGTTACCTTATTATTATCTTACAATATCTGATTCATTCGACTCAGAACGTCATCCAAGTTATAAACATTAACTCGGCTTCTTTTATGTTATACATACTTGTCTTTAATTCAGCTTCTTCATCTTTCACAGGTTTAATCATTGATCTTCATTACCTTACGGTCAAACCATACACGAAGTGTAGGTTCTACCCGTTTAATATTTGCGTATACTTAACCTTTACGACAGTTCAAGTGTTCAACGCTTACATTTCATTCTAACATTCTCCTCTAACTCACATTCGGCTTTCGTTAATCTTATTACCAGTTCGCTACGGCTTTCTTGATAATTCATATCTTACTTACTACCTTCGTCAACATCTAAGTCATACAACTAATATATACTTAGAACGTTCGCCCGACGTGTATACGATTTATGAGGATCATTTATGTATTCAATGTTTACGTTATTCATCCCTTAATTCTATTCAACCTTCATCCAAGGTTTTAATCACTTTCATTCATTACTCGTCACCTGAACCCCGTGTTCATTATTCTTTCCTAATGTCGAAGCCATACGATTCGTTGTATGCTAAGACCAATCGTTCATCGCAATAGTGTTGCATTCACTGCGTCTAAATGCTTTAAATTCATCTCTCCTTACCATGTCTTAACATCAAAATGTTATACATTACGCTCGTCAATCAACTTCTAAGGAATCACCATCATAGCAATCCCTCACGTTCGTTTATCGCGACTACGGTCCCCGGATATTAGTTCCGTAACCCGCGTCTACATTCTTTGTCTTTTAATCTCGTTTAATCTTTTCATTCAACCTTCATCAAAGGTTTAATACACTTAATTAAGTTTTACATTAGTTGAATTACATATTCATATTTCTTTCTTGCACATCCCCCAATAATTGAGCAGTAAAAATCTCATTTACGGGCATTATTTGCTCGTATTGCTACTTGCTGGCCGTGCCCTTCCTTTTCTTTTTTCACAACGAGGTGCCTACTTAGCAGTAGCTAATGGCTCGAGCTCGCACTGCGGCTTCGGCCTCCAAGGCACGACTCGCGTTGCGGCGCCAAGCATGAAACCTAGAAAAATTTTCTAAGTCTTTTACAAGCTTTAGACGCTAACTTTGAAATCTCATATCTTATTCGTTATAACTCGGAACGAGGTCATTCCAAAGCCATTGTCTTCCTTATCTTACGTACTTCGATTACCGTTAGATATAACTTCATTCTAAATCCGTTAACATACCTTTCAATTGGCTTAATCTTCACCCTTCGTTCGTTATACGTTTTTTAACGCTCTTCGTTCGTTCATCCGTAATTCGGTCATCCAAACTCGGAACTCATTCGTTCTTGAGTCCACGACTCAAGTTTTCTACATTCTCTTACATTCTTATAAAACCCTACACGTTCGGGTTCATTTATGAACTTTCTAATTCTCGTTCTTCTTTTACGAAATTTTTGCCATAACTTTGTTATAGCTCAATTTTAATATGTTCTTCATGAACTTTTCTAACGTTCCTAACCAAGAAATAAGAAACTAACTTATACGCGATGGTTTTAAACTTGTCTATCAATTATTATCCTATGATGGTTTTAAATTTGTCCATCAACAACGTTCTTCGCGTTCTTCTGCGTGTTCTTCGTGTTCTTCGCGTGTTCTTCATTTTTAATCGATATTTTAGATTACGATTTTACCTTTTCTTAGAATTTGATGTTATAGAACATCATTTCTTACTTATTTGACCTACTCATTTATAAGATTCATTCGGATTGCTAAAATCCTTACGAATCTTACACTTCCTTAAGAAATTTATAAACTAAATTTCTAATTCTTATTTCTTCATTTTCTTATGATTTTAACCATATGAAACCATTCCTAACATCATCTACTTCTTATTCTCATTAAGTTATGATTTAAACATATAAACTTAAGAAACATTATCTAGAAATTAGGTTTTCGGATTACCTTTCTTCTTTAATCTCATTCCGTCGGACAAAGCATGCACTTGGGCAAGCTTTTCCTCCCTAAGTCTCCTTCCCTTCCCCCATCCGAACTCTCTCTCTTTCTCTCTCAAGGTTTAGGATTTTTCAAAATCCCAAAACAATGAAGTTAGCTTCCTATTTATAGATTTTCAAGGCTAGGGGTATTTTAGTCATTTCGCCCCCCTTAACCTCCTTACTATTCATTGCATAAGGACCAAGTTAACTTAGCCCTCAAGTTTGCTTAGCCCTTAAGTTTTATAGTTCCGTCTTTTGGGTTTCGTCCGACAGTTTTAAAAACTGCGATTCTCGGAATCCAAATATTTTTGGATATTTTGTCTTTCCTTTACCGATTAAATTTAACGTATTCTTCGGACAACTGAAAAACTGAAAAACATTTTTTGGTGTTAAGCGTTTTCCTTCACGTTTTCCCCTAACGTATCTAAACGAATGAAAAGTACATAACAGTACTTTTCGTCATTTTTATTTCGTCCGATTTCTGCACATTTTTCGAGAAAAACTTTTATCGGCTTACTTAACTTTTCATGATAAATTATCGTCAAATCTGTCGAAAGAATGTCATTTCGACATATCAAACTCTCGTCAAGGCATAGGTTATTCAAACCCTAACCCTTAGGTTTCGTCAGGTGAATAGTGCTTATTTCGTCTTTTTTCCCGAAAATATTTTGTTCCCGGAAAAATTTTATTTTCGTCTTGAAAATTCTTACTCGTTCAGTCTAGCTCGTATCCAAAATCCTCCCGATTAATAATCATTCTAGGTCTAGAATGATTAATAAACACATAGCACATAATAGTACTAATAAAAATTCATTTTATTAATAACTAATTATTTAAATCTTAAATTCTTGACAATCCGATTTTCTGGGTTGTCACATTGTACTATGAAAAAACTGCAGGTGTGGAGGTGGATTGGTTAACTTGATATAAAGATTTTGTTACCTTGGTATAAAGGTTTGGTTACCTTGGTGTGAAGGTTTGGTTACCAACTGCACTATAAAAAAATTGAAGGTGTGGAGGTGGATTGGTTACCTTGGTATGACAGTTTGGTTACCTTGGTATGAATGTTTGGTTACCAACTGCACTATGAAAAAACTGCAAGTGTGGAGGTGGATTGGTTACCTTAATATGAAGATTTTGTTACCTTGATATGAAGGTTTGGTTACCTTGGTGTGAAGGTTTGGTTACCAACTGCACTATAAAAAAACTGAAGGTGTGGAGGTGGATCGGTTACCTTGGTATGACAATTTGGTTACCTTGGTATGAATATTTGGTTACCAACTGCACTATGAAAAAAATGCAGGTGTGGAGGTGGATTGGTAACCTTGATACGAAGGTTTGGAGAATTCAACTCTTCTTTCATCATAGTAATATCCTTTAAAGATCATGGAAAAGCCCAGTGAAACAAACTTGATTAGTATTTGAAACATCTAAGTTAATAAAAAACAACCACAATTTGATTCATAGGCTACCTTATGGAGAAGTTCTGCTTTGGTTGGTTGATCCTTGCGTTACAGACTAGTAAAATATAGTTGAAGCTTTTTAGCAGCCTCCATAAAGTCTTTGGCACTCCACATCAACTGATTTTTTTTTAAAATTAAAAAGAAGAGGCATTCTCATAATAGGAAAAAAGAGGATAAAGAAAAAGAGAGAAAAACAGGAACATGAAGAAAAACTTTCTCATTCCCCTCATTCCTTTTCATATTGTCCTCTATGCCATCATAATCCAAGTTCTGTAAAATTTCAGGAAGTGAAAAGCCATTCTCTTCTGCAAACTTACTTACCATTTTAATGTCAATTTTTTCCTTCAAGCCAGTCAAACTTACGAGATTTGAAGTTGTGGGTTCATCATCATATGCTCATCTTCATGAACAAATCCTCGAAAATCATTCAGTGACGCCGAGATCTTAGATAGAAAGAGAGAGAAACAGGGGCCACAATTAAAGGATATTAATTTTATAAATAAATATAAAAAAATGTATTACTTTTGTAATTATTTTATCTATGTACATTATTGTAATTATTTCTAAAAATGTACTAAAAATGTAATTTATCCTATTTTTTTCCCTGCCTGCCAATCATTTTTAAGGTCACTATGTCATTCTCTAGGGTGTTGAGTTTGGTAGTTGTCAAACTTTCCAACGTATTAATATCCATTCCTTTGCCACCTATGTCTGTAGGAGTGGCATTGTTCTAGTTATGAGCTTTTTGTATTTGGTGAATCAGACCAAGCAATAAAAACTCAAACTTTATGCAATCAAGATACAATCTCAAGGAAATATAATCTTACTTTAACAAGGACTCTTTTATTAGCAGTCAAAATAAATATCTATGGGTTAACACCAAATCCGGTCCATTAAATAAATTGGGCTACACCTTGGCTAGACCCAAATAATTACATTCCAACAATGTCCTCCAGTCTCTTATTTATAAGGGACTTAAAATAAGAGAGTATACAAATTAGATAGTTAGTATCAGTACATAATAGTAAATATAACAAAATTGTTAGAATATTTTATTTTCTTATGTGGCCTCTACTATTTATGTAATTATTGGGCTTACATATTGTATTAATTTAATCACTTTATTTATGAGTTTAGTAATTAATTATGTGTCCTATAAATAATATTCCTAATAGTATTCAACATAATCTGGCCCTAAGGTATTCTAATAGTATTCAACATAATTGGCGCTAAGGTTTCATAATTTTGATATTCGATTTTGACCCTTAGTTATTCATAAATAAAGCTTGATTTAAATTTATCCCAATTGTGGTTTCAAGAATTTTATATATACACCTATACAACCATTCTAAGATTAAGAGACGATTGAAAACTTTTAATTAAAGTCATAATGTTGAGCGTAATCATCTGAATGGTTTCTCTTAATTCGTAAAATCTTAATATTATTATTATTGATTTTATTTTATTCTCACAATAACGTATTACGGTATAATTAAATTAACTAGAATAGCCGAGTAGTAAAATAACAGAGTATATAAACAGTATATATCAACACAGCGCCACTTACATTTGGTAGTCGTTGTGGTTGTTTGCTTAATTTAACTCCGGTCCCAACAATGTTGCTTCACCCACCTCTAATAACATACACTGCGTATGGTAATCACGGCACGCAATATCTATATATACGTATTACTTCTCATTATCGAAGATGAAAAGGTGTGTTGTGGCTTTCAGCTAACCCGGTAAAAAAATTCAAGATAAAATTATCATATGCTTCTTCTTCCTCAAATAGCCGATAAAATACTGTAATGATCTTCTAATAACAGACTAGATGAATTTAATATTCTTTTGAATATTCCATATTTAAGCGACACGTGGCTGCTAAAATCGAATCTATCCTCAGGGCAGATGGTGATTATATGCTTTGTATAACCGATCTAACTTTGGAATTGACGGATATTCCCATGATAGCTGTTGTTCGCAATCTCCGCGGCTCTGGTAATAATTCAGCAATATTCATTAAAAGAATACATTACCAACATAACACAGACGAACAATAGCAACACAATTACGATGACAAACTAGCCGATGAACGGACAATACATTACCAACACAACACAGACGAACAATAGCAACACAACGCAGACAAACCAATAAAAAGATGAACAAATAAGAATTAATAATGTCACCAAGTATAGGTAAATCACAGATACACAAAGTTATTCCAACAGAATAATAAGCGATGGAATAACAACGATTCTCTTCATGAATAAGAAAGAATAACACACCTTACTTTTGGTAGGAGATTGAATCTCTATGGCGGTGTAGAATAAAAAAATACTCTTCTTCTCTCTCTTATTCTCTATACTTTCTCTTTCTATAAATGGCTTGAATGAAATCGTGAAAAATAATGGCCTTCAGCAGCCTCTATTTATAGAAGATTTCTAGCTTAAGACACTTTTCTTAGTGTGAAAAGCGAGTGGCTTGACGACTGGTTTAGCGCGACTGTAATGTGAAGCGACAAAGTGGTTCGGACGCTCGTAATGTGAAAGCGACAAGTGGTTCGACGTCGGTAAAGGTAATTACTATTAACGAAGGTAAATACTATTGACGAAGGTAAATACTATTCACAAGGGTAATTCTTATTGAAGGTAATTACTATTATTGAAGGTAAATACTATTCACAAGGGTAATTACTATTAGCGAAGGTAATTACTATCGACGAAGGTAAATACTATTCACAAGGGTAATTACTATTGTGAAGGTAATTACTATTCATAAGGGTAATTACTATTGATGAAGAGACTTCTTAGATGATACATATGAGCCCCCATAAAATAATCAAACTTACCACAATCATTTTTTTTTCATCAACACGTATTTAATCTTTCAACAATTATTAATCATTTATAACTCACTGTCGTCTCAATTATTGATTTAATACATAACATATTATCTGGATAATCGTGACAATAATTGAATCAATAATATAAGAGATATGATCGTGAGAATTCATGTAGCGATAATTGAGCATAATTTGTAGAGTGACTTCTGCGGGCTAAGCATCAATAATCAATACCGTGCTACTCTACAATACTACGCCAGACATCGTATTCTTTTTACCACGCCGGGTAGTTCAGCAGGTTTAATCTGGTAACATACCTCCATAGTTATTTTTATATAATATTTTTGTCGTTTTTCTCAATCAAACCAACAATAATTACATTATGGGGTCCACCAACGATTGTTTTATCGTTATGCGAATATTCCTTAACAAAAAGAATATTAAACCAAAACTAATATTTTATAACAACTTGCATACTTTGCAAAATTTATAAATATTACCCACAACTATAACATTATATCAAATTTATTCCATAATATTCAAAAATAATATTTATAGAAAAATTCATCTTTATTTATAAAAGCTGGGGTCTTACAAACTGCACATCAATTTTGCCATTTAGTTTTATCTGAATCTAGGACCATGTATTATGTCAGTGTTTACAACATTGAATATGGTTTTGGCTCTTGACCTGCATTCTCTTTGGTATAATAACTTGGCTTTGACTGGGTAGAAAATTATTTTAACCTGTCCGCCAGAAATTCTATTTCTATTCTAGCGGACTGTTTGTGATCACTATTTTTGATCCATATCAAATACATGATATGACTATTAACATATATATATATATATATATATATATATATATATATTCGGACCTGTTTTGTTTTTTGTTTTTTTTAAACAACTAAAAAAATATTTAATATTTTATAGAGCTTGAATTTTTACATGATACAGTGTTTTGGGTGTGATTTGGATACATACATAATTTTTTAATTGTTCTAAAAAAATACAAAAAAAAAGTCCGTATTTTAACAAAAAAAGTCCTGATTTGGATCCGGACTCTCTCTTATATATATATATATATATATATATATATATATATATATATATATATATATATATATATATAAATGTCTCCGTATAGACTATATATAGACAGTGTGATTTATCCCAAACTTTGGACGATTCTGATGATTTATTAAGGTGAGCGAGAAATTCAAAGTCAGTTGTATTAATTTTGTTAGATAGATATGAAAAATTATTTATAACAGTTACTTATTATGGATTAAAAATAGGTAAATATCATAATACCCATCTAAAACAAGCGTTGCTCAACAAATTGGGGCAGTTATTTGATGTAGCAGACTTCGGACTCGTTCGACAACGACTTATTTTAAAATAATTTAAAGTTAAAATTTAAATTGATTTATAAGTCATTTTAAGTTATGACTTATAAGTAAAACCGTTTGACACCAAATTGATATATAAATCAAAAATTAAGTTAAAACAAGTTGTGAAGATATTGAAATAATGATTTATAAGTTAAAATAAAATGTAAAAACTAATAAGAAGAACATTAATAAAAAGATACATTGATTTAATATCATATCATAAGAATCACTATTTTTCATTAAATAAAATACTAAAAAAAAATAAATATATATATATATATAATATTATATTGTATTGTATCAATTATATATATTTATTTACTTATATGGGTGATAATATTTTTGTCTTAATATATTTTTTATTACTTTACGTGGGAGAGAAAAAATAGATTTTAGGTTAAAAGAATAAAAATATAATTTAGCACAATAGAATAGGGGTAAAATGAACTGATTAAATCAACTTATTAGGAATCATTTATATGTCATTTTTATTTATTTTAACTTATAAATCAACTTAAAAAATAAGTCAGTACCACGCATGGTAGAAATGATTTATGAGTTGGATCATTGCCGAAGAGGGCCTCATCCCCTCCATGCGACAACACGGCCAATTCATCCTAATCCTAGCCGATCTCAACCTGCGGTCATCAGTGTTGCTCGACAAATTGGGGCGCGCGGCAGCAAGACCAATTCATCCCAATCTCAGCCGATCTCAACCTACGGTCACCATAGCAGCAGCACAAGCAGCGTAATTCCACCAATAAATTGATATTAATCGGTAAGAATTTTGGGTGTTGATGTTATTATGTGAAAAATACTTATCGTGGAGAGCAGACCTTGTCCCCTTTGTGTCCCTCGCTTACGAGGGACACAAACGGACAGGAGAATTGGAATTAGGGATAGAGGATCTACTCCCCTTATCGTGTCTCCTTCATGATTGATCATTGGTTGTATTGTCGTTGTGAAAAAATACTCCTTCATGATTGATTTCATTGGTTGTGATTAATGTGGGTTTGGAAAAATTATGCAACCGTACTTTTTAAATTACTTCCCTTGACTGGCGTTTAGTTGCATTGACTTTTTCTAATTTGACTTTTGCTGACGTGAATTTAGAAAAATTATGCGGGGACTGTTTAAATTACTTCCGCTGACTAACGTTTAGACTTGGGGGCAATATTATGTGATACTAATTTCTCCCACATCCGCTATTATGAGTAGTAGTGGATGACTTAGTTTCAGATTTAATCTCGTTTGTTGGAATTTTTTTTGGACGAGTATAGCAAATACTTATTCATATATATATATATATGGAAAATATTATGTCAGCCAAACTTGTGTTTTTTATATTAATAATTATGTACACATTATAAATTTTCTTTATGTGAAACTATGCAAGGTATTCAAGTAAGAAAATGGCAGAGGCTGTTGTTTCTTTGGTTGTGGAAAGGCTTGATGATTTGCTGATTGAAGAAGCAATTGTTTTAGGTGGGGTGAGTGATCAATTTGAAGAAATACTACCAGAGTTAAGGTGGATTCAAGGGTTCTTGAAATATGCCGACACAAGAAAAGAACCAAGGGTCCGTGTTTGGGTTGCTGATGTACGAAAATTTGCCTATGATGCTGAAGACATTCTTGAAAGTTTTGCTCTCAAAGTTTTGTACAAGGAAAAAGGAGGTATCAAGAACATTTTCAAGAGATATGCATGCATTCTCAACCAACGCATAGCCCAGTACAAATGTGGATCAGACATCAAAGCTATCAGAAGCAAAATCTCTGAGCTCAAAGCACGATTAGGAGAATATGACATGAGATTCATATCGCAAGGAGAATCCTCAAGTTCTACCAATGAAAGACAGAGTAAGTTGGCACGCTTTTACTCTTTCAGAAATGTGGTTGAACAAGAAGTTGTTGGGTTCAAGGAGGATTTAGAACATTTAGTCAAAATTTTGGCAAACAGCAAAGGTAGTAGTGATACATGTTATCGGGTTGTTTCCATATGTGGAATGGGCGGTTTGGGTAAGACCACCCTTGCTAAGAAGATATACAATACCCCAACTATCAAAAGTCATTTTGAGAGTTTAGCTTGGGTTTCTATATCCCAGAATTTGCAGAAAAGAAATGTCTTGCAAAGAATCCTTGTTCAACTTGTCCCAGATCCAGAGAAGAGGAAGGAGATTCTCGAGTTAAGTGAGGACGATTTAGTGAAGCAAATTTTGGCAGTCCAACAAAGTAAGAATTGCCTAGTAGTTCTTGATGATATTTGGACAAAAGATGCTTGGGATTGCTTGAAAGCTGCCTTCCCAACTGGACATCTGAAGAGCAAATTATTACTCACAAGCCGTAATATAGAAGTAGCTAAGCATGTAGACCCAAAAGGTTTCCTTTACCAACCACGGATTTTGTCTGAAGATGAAAGTTGGGAGCTACTTGCGATGAAAGCACTAACAAAGAAAAATCTTACAGGTAAGGTATCAGTTAATTTAGTTACTCCTCGTTGCTATATTTTAAATGTTTCAAGTCTGGTTTGCCATCCATTTTTTGATATCTGTATGCACCCTAAACTCCAAAATCTATTATCAGATGCCTCTTGTGCTTATGTAGCTCACAATATTGGATGACCAATTGTTGTGTGTATGTATATCCTATAAAACATGTCTTAGCCAAGCTATTAAATAAAACAACGTAGTTTACTCCTTAGGGTTAAGTTTTCCATTTTTGAGTTTTATTAAAAAAATATTTTTAATTATAAATTTGATACAAAACTACGTAGTTTTATTAAGTAGCCTTAGCTAAGCATGACTAAGGCTGCCTTAGATGACCTTTCCTATATATATATATATATATATATATATATATATATAGAGAAGATCTAGTGCATACCCCTTTATTTAACATACCTTGCTCACCACATTTAGTGACGGACCGGACGACGGTTCGGTCCTCGCGTATATCAGAGAACCGTCGTCTTAGCTTTTAGCGACGCATCGAACCGTCATCATAACATATAAACCGTTTATCTATTCTATAGCGACGGACCAAACCGTCGCCCGGTCCTTCGCTAAAGGTATTGAGCAGGATATGTAAAATAAATGGGTATGCACCAGAAACGGACTATATATATATATATATATATATATATATATTAGCGTTAAATTTAGTTGAATAATAATAGTAATAGTTTCCTTACTAAATTAGTCTAATAAATAAATTAAAATCCAGTGTAACTTGAATTTCAAAATTATACTCAGATTGGTATTCCAAGAAAAATTCTAATTTTAAATCACCTGTACAATTAAATCCTACCATATAATTTCATAATTTACATGTGATGACAAGTTTTGCCAATACAATTAATTTCTTTACGTGTGAACATATGAGGACAAGTTTTACCTCTAATTCTTAGGTACTGGTTGTTGGTTTGCAGAGAACAGTTTTGTCAAACAAATGGAGGAGTTGGGGAGGAAAATGGTTAAGCATTGTAAAGGTCTTCCATTAGCTATAGTTGTGCTTGGAGGAATATTGGTAACCAAACCGAGCTTGACACAGTGGGAGGCGGTGTTTGATAATGTCGAGAGATCCATAAGGAAGGGCAGAGGCCTAGGACAAGAACATCAAAGGGAAGTACTCGAGATATTAGTTTTGAGTTACACTGACTTGCCATATCAGTTAAAACCTTGTTTTATTTATTTAGGTACATTTTTGGAAGATTCTGTGATCGAGGCCGAAAAATTATATCAAATGTGGATGGCTGAAGGGTGGTTGTTGAAGAAGGACCGAAGAGAAGGAGAAACAATGATGGATGTGGCAGAATGTTATCTAGGTGAATTGGCGCATAGGTGTATGGTTGAGGTAAAAATAGAAGCAAACGAGTCATATATAAGAAAGTTCAAGTCTTGCCGCATACATGACATGATGAGAGACCTATCGATATCCAAAGCAGAAGAGGAAGATTTTTTCAAGCCCCTTGACTATCGGCATGACAATCAGCTTCTGCAATCGTCTTCAATCAATTATACTCGACGTCTTGTGATCAATCATACTGACAAAGACATTACTAGTAAAGATATTTCTCTGGACAATGAAGCCATTCGCCACTTACGGTCATTACTCTTCAACACTACCGACTTATTCGCTGGACGTATGCCACAAATTCTTAGATCAGATCTTGCCAAATTCAAGTTACTCAGGGTTTTATCTATGGAAGGCCTACTTCTGGACACGGAACCCACCTTAAAGGAGGCATGTTGCTATTTACATGATGACTACAAGAGAAGGCGAGCAATAGGGTGCCTAAAACGCCTGAGATACTTGAGCTTGAGAGGGTCCTACTCACAAATGTTTCCATCATTAGCCAACAAGGAATACTTGCAAACCCTCGACCTACGGATAGTTGGAGACGTGGTCTATGTTCTTTCAAGCAGCGCAAAATCTATGCTAAAAGGGATGGGGCGATTGCGGCATCTATATCTTCCTAAAGGAAGAGTTGAGGTAATCCTTGGGAAAAATAAATTACGGTTAGATGATTTGCACAACTTGGAGACCCTGAAAAACTTTGATTCAACATGGTGCGAGATGAAAGATATTTTCAAATTAACCAATCTCCGTAAACTGACAGCATTTGCATCCCGTGTTGAAGATCTATCAGGGATGATCAATTACCACTCGAGCATTAGTTCCAGAAATCTCTGCTACTCATCCCTTACTTTGACCAACAGAGATTTCAGCTTTCATTTAGGGCCATCTCTTTTAGGACAGCTGGTGCATACCGGGGGTTGCGGAGTTCATAAGTTGAAGCTAATTGAATGTAAAGGGAAGTTACTACAAGCAATCGACTATATCAATATCTCATCAAACCTCACCACTTTAATAATAATTGATCCTAAATTTGAGGAGCAAGACCCAATGCCAATAGTAGGGAAATTGTCTAATCTACGCAGGTTCTCCTTGGGCTACGATTCTCGAATGACCGAATTGGTCTGTCCTGCTACAAGTTTCCCTCGGCTCAGATTTCTACGACTCCGTTACTTGCGCAACTTAGAGAGGTGGAGGGTGGATGAAGGAGCCATGCCCTGTCTGTCTGAATTAAAAATTGATGATTGTCCCAGATTGAAGATGCTTCCGGATGGAATGATATTCCTCACTGCCCTCAAGGACATGGAAATTAATTATATGCCACAAGTTTTCAATGATAGGATTCGAGTGGTAAATGGCAAACAAGGACAAGACTTTCACAAAGTTGGACACATCCCTTCCATAACATTTCGGTCAATGTTTTGAGTAGTAGTAGTAATTCTATATCAAAATATAATTGTTTTGAGTTTTAAAAATGATAAGCTGAACTAATCAAAGGCACACAACATGCTTATTATAATAATTACAATGGTAATTTGAAGTATAAAATTTCTATCATATGATAAGCTGACCTTTACTAATTTCTTATATGGTGTCTCCCGCAGCCCTGCAATATATATACATTGAAATGATACTACAAGCCTCATCACAAACAGTTCCCAACCCATATTGAACACAATTGAACACAAATAAACCAAAGCTGGAGAATTCACGAAATAAACTTGCGTCTCCTAATTTGTTTTGAGTAATGATTAAAAACAATCAACAAACAAATTTGTACAACTCCTCTAAATTAAACAGGAAATTGTATCTTGAATTTTCTAAGGAACACGAGCGCCCATAAACTAATCCAGATCAGCTGGTATCTATCTTGAATATCTAATCTAAGCAGTACAAGCAAAAGCAAGAACAACGAGTTTTGCTAAAACGCCCATAAACACTAAAATTCTTCAGTTTCTTGGCCACTTCAATATCTTCAGGAGATTGCTTACGATCAAGAATCTTGGTTTTCTTGTTTTGGGTATTAATTAAAATATTGATTTTCTTATTTTGGTATTAATTAAACTAAGACCGATCATACATGTTAGGCCATAATTAATTTGGACCTATTGGGTCACTTTTATTTGGGCCTTTGGAGTATTGGGCCATTATTTAAATAAGGGTATTTGGGCTTGGGCTAAAAATCATAAATGGATAGGTGTTGGAATGTGAGCCCAACACCTTAATTGAAGAGGATTTAGTCTAATCATAGTTAGCGGGGAACAGGGAGGTGACCAGCAGGTGAATTTGCATGCGATTAGCTGAGATCACTTTGAGTCAGTGGCATGCAAGGCGGTGGAAAGAGTATATGAGTACACAGCACTTCATAGGAAAAGATAACATGCAAATTTTATACCAAACACTAGAGTACACCACCTCCATTGTTAACCTTGTGTCAGCCTGTACTAATTCTTACACCGGAGCTATCCCCAAGAGCTCCAAGTGAAGCTTTGGTCTTAATTCATTTTTTCTTGAGGGTTGGCTGACTTTTTTGAGTGATTAGTAGCGTAGAAAGATCTTGACGTTAACATTGGCGCTAGAAGGAGGGATTTTTCTAGTGTTTTTGGGTTTCAATCACAGAGATTAACTGTTCTACATCGGAAGTTATGGTGAAAAGTAAGACAGTTACTGCTGAGAGACAGCCGACGACTGCAAGTTCTTCTTTACAAATAATTTCTGTTAAGGATAGGCTGGGTCCTTCAAAAAGTATCCATGACAGGAGTGGATCACAAGATGTTCCAGAGGGTCTCATGCAAGGGACCATGGTGATACCAAAAGAAGGTTATTCTCCACTTGCAAGTAAGGGACCTGACAATGATCGAAAAAGGGTAGAAGGCACACCGCCTAGAACCCTATACCGAGAAGATCAAGCAGATAGAACATCTAATTTGGCTAAGATGGCACATGAGAATGATAAAGCTATGAAAGTGCTTCTGCAGCAAAGGGAAGAGATATCTAAACAGATGATTTTGATGGCCGAAATGGAGGACGAGGCGTCTAGTTATACTCGGCCCAAAGGATGTGGTAGATCTCCAGGCAGAAGAACAAGGCAAGAAGAAAGGCCCATGCAGTCTAAAAGTAGGTCTCGAAATTGATCTCGAGATAGAAGAAGAGCCCGAAGTCATACTCCCGAAGATCCAAAGTGGGTACCTCACCCTGAGGATTCTCGGGGTAATGACAAAAGCTGAAGAAGAAGCAGATCGAGAGGGCATACACCCGAGAATTCAAAGAAGGCACTTCGCCTTGAGTATCCTCGGCATAGCAAGAAGGGTAAACGCTGAAGCAAATCCAGAAGTCATACTCTTGAGAATCCGAAGAGGGCACACTGCCCTGTGGATACTTGTCACAGCCGAAGCTACAGACGAAGTCTTTCTAAGGAAGTTAGTTCAGAAAAAAGGGCCATTTTGCTCAGAAGAAGAAAAGGTCCACAAAGAAAGAAGTTTCCTCACAACCAGAAAGAGTGGAGCTCTTAACTAAAGAGGAGAATGAGCTTCGGAAACAATTAGCTGATGTTCAACAAGTGAAAAAATGTTCGGGTAAAAAGGTGTCTCCTTTTTCCTCAGAAATTCTTAGGGAGAAAGCAGACCCTAATAAAAAGCTTCCTTATATTGAGAGTTATGATGGTTCAGGGGATCCATCTGACCATAGTCAGGCGTTTGATAGGCTGATAGATTACTATGATTATTCGGATGCAGCGAAGTGCCAAACTTTTATGACAACATTGAGGAAAGATGCTAGGCAATGGATAGAAACTCTGCCTTCAGACTCAATTTTGACCTGGGCTGACTTGTGTGATAAATTCCATGCTCGGTTCGGAAGCAATAAGAGGAGAGGAAAGCCTACTGAGTCGTTAGCACAAGTTCGAAAATATTCAAATGAGTCTTTGGGCCAGTATGTGAAGAGATTAAGAGAAGCAGTGGGTCAAGTAACAGACCTCAATGATCTCCAGACTGTAGGTCTATTTCAGAATGGGTTAGATTTAGTGAAGTCTGAAAAGCTGGTGAAGAAGTTAATGTTCAGCCATCCAAAGAGCCTAGTCGAAGTATTTGAGAATGCAGAAGGCTACATCGTGGTAGAAGAGGCAATGAGTAGTTTGAAGCATAATCCTTCAGAAAAGGAGAAAGATAAGATTGATGTTTATCAGAAGAAAAATGGTAGTAAAACTGATCATTCTGATGGGAATCCGAAGAAGTACAACAACAATTGGCGTTCGGGAGGAGGTCGCTCCCTTACCCAAACCAGAAGGTGAATAAGGTATTTACGCAATTAAATACAGATCAGGCTACCATTTTAGAGCAGATAAAAGACCAGTCCTACTTTGAGCAACCTCGTGATAATCTGAAGCCCGAGTTTGGAAATCCTCATAAGTATTGTGATTACCATCAGGCAACTGGGCATGAAACGAATGCATGTTGGAATCTAAAGGAATTCATTGAAAGAAACGTCTAAAATGGTGCTTTGGTTTAGTATGTGGCCGGAAGAGAGCCTCCAAGGGAACAAAAGATGAATATGAGGCATGTTCAGGCTGCTTAACCAGTTCCACTTGCACAACCAGCTCCTAATTAACCAGCAAGTCATGTTGTTGATGTAATTACTGGAGGAACTATTGGTAAGGTTGCTAGGAAGAAGAGACGAGGATACTTGGATTCAGTCATGTCAGTAGCGGGTACACTCCCGAAGACTAAAAGATCGTATCCAGGTTTGGTAATTTCTTTTACAGATGATGATTTCCTTTATGAGCCCATCGAACCCCATGAAGGAGCTTTGGTTATTACTGCACAAGTAGGTTCGGTGGACATGAAGAGAATGATGATTGATAATGGGGTTTTGATAGAATATCTTGTATGCACATGCTTATCAAAGGATGAACCTGGACGAAAGGAAAATAGAGATTGGGCAAGAAGCTCTTCTATATGGGTTCAGTAATGATCCCGTCAAAGTGACATGGACTATTTAATTATTGGTCATCTTCGGGAAAGCTCCTCAGCAGGTGGAGATTATGTGTAAGTTTTAGGTCGTACATGTTGATTCGGCATACAACGCCATTTTGGGTAGACCCACTTTGACAACTCTTCAGGCAGTAACGTCAATTTCTCATTTTAAAATTAAGTTTTCGATGACACATGGAGTAGGAGAAGTGGTTGGAGATCTGGACTTGGCAAGGAGGTGTTATCGTAATGTTTTGATCACTTCGGGGGTAGGGGTCAGCAGGCAGAAGCAAACCATGGCTATTGAGAGTGAGCCGTTTACAGAAAGCAGTACATAGCTATTGGTTATGCCGATGAAGAGACTGAGGAGTTCGAGTTGATTCTTGGTAAGAAAGAAAAGACAGTGAAGATAGGTTCAGGTCTGCCGGAACCTTTCCGGACTAACCTGATGGAGTTACTTCGGTGTTATGCTGACATCTTTGTTTGGGTTCCTAGTGATATTCCTGGCGTAAGTCGAAAGGTTGATGAACATAGGTTACAAGTGGACCCAGCAAAGAAGCCAGTTTAGCAGAAGATGCGAATATTTGCACCAGAACGACAGAAGGTAATCGATGAGGAAATTGCAAAGTTGCTGACTGTGGACTTTATATTTGAGATCGATTATCCGGAGTGGTTGGAAAATGTAGTTCTGGTGCAGAAGCATAATGGCAAGTGGCGAGTTTGTATAGATTATTCTTACCTAAATAAGGCATATCCGAAGGATTTTTATCCTTTGCCTCATATTGATCAACTTATTGATGCAACTTCGGGATATGCCTTGCTTAGATTTATGGATGCTTTTTTGGGTTATCATCAGATTTCTATGTGTGAAGAAGACATCCCGAAGACAACATTCATTACTCATCGGTCAGTGTATGCATATAAGAAGATGACATTCGGCTTGTTGAATGTAGGAGCTACATATCAGAGGATGATGAATTATGTATTCACTAGGCAAAAAGAATATGGAGGTTCGGTTGGATTTATTCGTCCTTATGATGGAGAACAAAATTTTATGGAGTTTCGGTTGGATTTAATCGTCCTTATGATGGCGAAAAAAATTTTATAGGAGGTTTAGTTGGATTTGTTCATCCTTATGATGGCGAACAAAATTTTACGGAGGTTCGGTTGGATCTGTTCATCCTTTAGATGATGAATAAGATTTGTTCATCCTTATGATGGCGAACACAATTTTATGGAGGTTCGGTTGGATCTGTTCATCCTTTAGATGATGCATAAGATTTATTCGTCCTTATGATGGCGAACAAAATTTTATGGAGGTTCGGTTGGATTTGTTCGTCCATATGATGGCGAACAAAATTTTATGGAGGTTCGGTTGGATCTGTTCTTCCTTTAGATGGTGAACAGAACCTGCTCATCCTTAAGATGGTGAGTAAGGTCCTGATTCGTTCTAAAATTGGCGAATTGGATTTTCTGGAGGTTCGGTGGAATGTTCATCCTTAAAATGATGAACAAAATTTGGTTATCCTAAAGATGGTGAACAGAACATGTTCGTCCTCAAGATGGAGAACAGGCTTGTTTGGAGGTTCGATTGGATCTAATCGTCTTACAAATGGCGAATTAAATTATTGAAGATCTATCTCACACTTTGGTAATGAATAAGTATTACTTTACATTATTACCTGATTTTATTTAAAGTGTTGAGTTCAGAATATATTATTACTTGGTATTATTTGTAATATAGATTGCTTGATTATTTACTAATAGTCCAAGTTAAAATTAAAAGGAGTAATAAGGGAAGAAGCTAATAGCATTTCATTAAACTAAACAAAGTAATTACACAATGATAATGAATTTTTACAAGTTCTAAAGCTAAGATTGAGAAAGGTCATCTTCAGGCGTTATCCTCATCTTCGTCTTCAGAAGAATCGAGGAGTGTTGGGTAGAGAGAAGTGAGGAGCTTTTGCTTGCCTTTCTTGAGGCGATTTCATAACCCTCAAAGATACATCCCGAACTATTTTGTTAGTTAGTTCAGGTGATTTGCGATATTTGATTTGTATTTGTTTGCAGAGTTCTTCAGTAAGTGGGGTACCAAGAGCTTTCAATTCTCGAAGTTCAGTTTTAATTTTACACCGAAGTACGAGATATCGTTCTTCAGAGACATTGGCGTTGTTAATTTCTTTCGCCAAGCTTTAGTTGAATTTTGCAAGAGCTTCGTTCTTCCGAACTAGATCCAGATTCACTTCAACAGTGGTTCATTAAAGGGCTTTGGTTGTGGCTAATTGTTCTTTAACTTTGTCAAGCTCTTTTCTGAGGCATTCATTGTTGAAAAGAGAAGTTCTGTGATGACTTCTTTCATTTTCCAGAGCAGACTTTATAATTTTGTTTTCTTTTCGGGCAGCGTCCTCTTCGGCTTCAACTTTTTTATACCTTTGATAAAGATGCCCGAAGATACCATTTGCCTACAGGTTGTTCAAAGTTAATTAGTGACTTTTAAGTGGATATTTGTGAATAAAAATAGATAAGTTATAGTTAACTTACTTTGGCTTGGTGAGTCATGCCAGCTTCGATTAAGTTCATGATGGAGCTGTTTCCGAAGCGCTGATCATCAGAATCAAGCACAAAAGACTTTTAGAGGTGTAGAGGGAAGTTTTCGTTGAGATCTGGCCATAAAGTGGGAGACGCTACAACTTCGGATCTGGCTTCGGAAGAGGATGGTCGTTGAGGTGAAGGTGTTTTTTGTTCGGGTGGAGGTGGAGGTGGAGTATAGGTTGTTGAAGGTTCAGGTGGTGGCATTGGTTGGCTATCTGAAGTGTGTTTTATTTTACAGATTAGGGGAGAATTGGGCTCGGCATGTTCTTCAGGTTCGATGATTTCAATTGGAATAATTGGTGGTTGAGTGGTTTCAGTAGAGGGTACTCTGAGTTCTTCGGTGGAAAAAGGGGTTATTTTGTCTCTTTTCTTTTTTGTTCTAAGAATTTGAGTACGTTCGGTGATGGGCATGTCAAGGAGGCTTTCGTTTAGGATTGGGATAAGAACATGTTTTGGTTTTCTAGCAGCTTTTTTCTTTCGGCGAGGTTGGCTTGTCATTTCAAAGCAGGAATTGGTTCAGTGGTTTGTGGTTTGGTAGCTTGAGGTTCAGAAGTCTGAGGCTCAGAATTTTGGGGTTCAACAGGGTTTTGAGTTGTTTTGGCGGAAAGGAATTCTTCAAGGTCTCTTTGGTCAGAGAAGGTTGGTTTGATAATAGATACTGTAAAGAATATGGAATGATATTTCAGAATAATCACTAAAGGAAATTTAAAAAATTATACAATTGTTGAGTTCAGGACTTACATTTGTGATCATACAACCATGCTTGTTTAGTTAGAAGACCGAAGCTCCATTCCTTTAGAGGAAGTTTTTCCAGAAGCTTCATCATCTCTCTCACACGTTCCTCGGGGATGTCGCCGAAGTCTCCAGAAGGGCGTTCGGCAGTGGTACAGTTTGGGATGGAAGAGAATTCAAGTCCTTTGACAAAGAACCAATCCTTATGCCACCCTTTGTTGCTCAAAGGAGTGTCCATCAAGGGGCGCTTCTCGAACCTAGCATTGGGCTTGGGGGATTGTTTGCTTATCATTTTAAAACCTTGTTCCCGAGATTTACCAGCTGTGAATAGAGCAAAGAAGAAATCGATAGAGGGTGAGATCCCTATCTCATGGCAGAAGGCGATGAAGGCAAGGATGTGAATATAGGAGTTAGGAACCAGTTGGGCAAATCCAATGCCCATGAACCCTAAAAGGGTGATGATGAAGGCATAGAGGGGTAAACGAACCCCTTTTTCTAAGAGGGTGAGGTGCATCGCATTCCAGCCTTCGAGATGATGGTACATCCAGATGGTAGGGGTAGGTACTCTTATGAGATGAGTATTTGGAATCTGATATCTAACACGGATATTACGAAGACTGTTTTCTGTAAGTACGGAAGGAATGTTGGCATGAAAAATTGTTCTTCACTTTTGAAGAAAAGAAAAGGGTTTGGAATGTGAATAGGTGGAGTATTTCTGCTAGTTATGGGCTTAGGATTGGGGTTTGTTTCTGAAGCGACATTAGTGGGGTTTTTAGTAGGAGGGATGGAGGAGATGGGTGTTACTGAGATAGGGATGGCATTTTCTGGATTCTGAGAAGCCATTGGTAACAATTTGTAGAGAGAGAAGATATCAAGAGGAAGAAGAAAGTCAAAAGCACTTGAATTTTGAAATGGATAGGTAAAACCGTCAAAATTGGGGGAAATGGATTTTTATAGTGGTTGTCCCTTCAATTGTTTCTGAAATTCGAGGGTGAAAACAATGATGGTGAATTTGGAGAGTTGGTGTTGGATTTGGGTTTCCTACTGATTGAGCTTGGTTTAGTTTCATTTGGATTCCATTAATTCTTGGGCCATTTTTATATACTCTGTTATTAAACAAAATGTTTAATAAGAGACGGGGGGTCAATGTTAGGCCATAATTAATTGGGTTAATTACATATTCTATTATATTTTTGAAAATAATTACAACAATTGTGTAGTCATAAAATATTTACACAATTAATACAATTTCATATTTATTTACAATATTAGTGCAATTAGGTTTCCTTAATTTAGGAATTAGTTATACCATGACTTCTTCTCTCTCTCCTCATCTAGAACAACTGCATACTAATTACAAGAACAGAACAACATCCACGCTCCTACTCCTCCACCCTCCTCATCCACTCTCTTTCTCCCTCCGATGATCGACCATCATCACCAACAAAGAAAGAGGCACCATCATTTTACAAATATCTAAATTCAGGAGCTTTAGCCCAAATCAGAGACTCCAAATTCAAGGCCAAATCAAGAAAATTCAGACCCAATTCACAAACAGTTCTCTTTATTAAATTCATTTTTTTTTACTTTCCATTCTTGTGGTCTCAACATGCCAGTTTTAGGAATTTTATGTGATTATACCTCTGTAAATTTTAAATTACTAATTTCCCTTCATATATTATGCCTTTTAGTCTTGTCAGTTCAAGAACAGGTTTTCTAGTTTAATTTTATTTAAGGCTCTGGTTTGTGTAGCCAACTAGCAATCTAGCATAAGAAATTTGTTTATACATCAGTTTAAGATTGGTCTTTGACGAGTCTTGGAGAAGTAGATAAGAAAATGTTTAAATAAGAAATCATGATCTTTGATCTCATGGCAAAAGCCAAGGAAATCACAATTTTGTGGCAGAGGCGCAATTTATTTTTTATAAATATTTGGTTACCCACAAAAATTAAAATTGTTACCTTTGTACGAAGGTTTGGCTACCAACTGCACCATATTCATAATAATTTTATTTTTTAAATGTTATTTATAAGTTGGTAGCCAAACCTTCATAAAAAGGTAACCAATTTAGTTTTATTGGGTTACCAATTAATTAAAAAAATTTAAAAATAGTTTCCAAATATTACGTGCAGATGGTATCCGAAATGCCATGTCTAAGTTTCCATTTATATAGCTGTTAGTTACTTATAAATAACCTTTTAAAAATAAAATTATTTTGAATATGGTGCAGTTGGTAGCCAAATCTTCATACAAAGGTAACCATTTTAGTTTTTGTGGGTAACCAAATATTCATAAAAAAAAAATTGTTCGTGATTTCCTCTTTGTTCGGCTACTCCGAATTTATTTTGGATCTGTTCTTGCTAGTTTGGTAATTCTGACTTCTTTTTCTTTGATTTATTTTGGTAACTCCGACTTCTTCTTCTTCTTAAATTTGTTTTGTTTTGGTTGTTCGTGATTTCTCTTTGTTCGGCTACTCCGAATTCATTTCGGATCTGTTCTTGCTGGTTTGGTAACTCTGACTTTTTCTTTTTCAATTTATTTTGGTTGTTCGTGATTTCCTCTTTGTTTAGTTTTTGATTTGTTTAGTAACTCTGTTCTTGCTGGGAATTAGTATGCAATTATTTTTGAATTTGAATTTGTTTTTGTTGTTAGATCCAAGATATTTGAATTTGAATTATTATTTATGGCAATTATTTTTCCTTGATTTTAGGTTTTCTTATTATTATGAATTGAATCATATACTAATTTCCTAAATTAAGGAATCCTAATTGCACTAATATTGTAAATAAATATTGGAAAGTGTATTATTTTTGAAATTATTTTTTGATGCACTAATGGTGTAATTATTTTTTAATTGTTGTATATTTCTGTAAAGAACCCTAATTAATTTGGACCTATTGAGCCACCTTTATTTGGGCATTTGGAGTATTGGGCCATTATTTAAATAAGGGTATTTGGGCTTGAGCTGAAAATCATTAATGCACAGGTGTTAGAATGTGAGCCCAACACCTTAATTGAAGAGGATTTAGTCTAATCTTAGTTAGTGGGGAACATGGAGTTGACTAGCAGGTGATTTTGCATGTAATTAAATGAGATCACTTTGAGTCAGTGGTGTGCAAGGCGGTGGAAGGAGTATATGAATACAGAGCACTTCACTGGAAAAGGTAACATGCAAAATTTATACCAAACACTAGAGCACACCACCTCCATTGTTAACCTTTTGTCAGCCTGTACTAATTCTCACACCGGAGCTATCCCCCGACGGCCCAAGCCATCAAGCTTTCGGTACTGATTCATTTTTTGTGCAAGGTTGGACGCGCTTTTCGGTTATTGAGGCGCGTAAAAAGATCTTGGCGTTAACAATACAAAACAAACTCAACCCCAGATTGATTTTTCCTTCTTTTTCTTGATTTGTTGCCTTTGTTGATTGGAAGAATCACATGAGGCTTTGAATTTTTGTTTTGATTTGATTAATATTATACCTTGTCTGTATGAAGCAGTGTAGAAAATAATATAATATTCAAGTGCAAATTGAACTAAATTAAAAAAAAACATATCTAGGAAAGTAATCTATTACCTTAACCCCAACACCATCTTTGCTCCCGACTTCATCCGCATACCAACATAGATGATTGCAGTCCTCACTTTCCCATGTTTTTCTAGTTTTGGTGGAGCAAGTAGAAGAAGAAGATGAAGGCTGTTATTTTGCATTCTTCATGACTGAAGGCTGAAGCATAATATCCTTCTTCATCTTCTACTTCTACTTTTTCAACCAAAACTACTTGCGTACTTAGTTTGTAGTAGGGAATATATGTGAAAGATACGAGGGACTCTAGGTACGTAGTTTCTTATATTGTATTGGTATAATCATGACCTGTAATGTTACAAATAAATTATGTGGTGAAAGTCCTCTTTGGCCCAAAGTGCATAGATGGACAGTTGTTTGGCATGATCATGACCACTGGTGATACATAAAAATATCCTTGGCCCATAGTGCATGGATAATTCGTTGATCTAAAATGATTATTGATTCGTGTTACAGAGATAAAATATTGATGATGAACTTTTAATCATAGAAGATAGTAGACATCATGCTCTACTTGAATCTTCTAATAGATTGATTATTCCATTGATCTAAAATTGTTGATCTAAAATTTATCATGTTTTTGAGGAATATAAGGATAATTCGTATGGATTTGTACTGTTATTCTATTAGTATTCTTTTTATTATCTTAGTTAAAGTAATATTCTTCTTCTTGGCTAGTTGAGCTCACCCTTTTCTTTCATTGTTCTCTTTGGAAATTTTCTCTGATGGTCAAGATGTTAGGTTTGAGGACATAAAGGATAATTTATTTTTTGATCATCCTTTTATCTTAATTAAACGAAAAGATAAAGAATAAAAATCATAATCGAGCTTTCAAGTTTTCTTCGGTTCAACTTGAATAGGTTTGGTTCCTTCCTTTGATCGGCGTTAGCCACCCGTGTGTTTGGCCTCTGAGGTGATCCTTTGAGGAAGAATAGGAATTCAAGAAGAAGGGTGGTTGGCTAAACCCTAGTTTTCTTCTCTATAGAAAGGGTGTACTCTAAAACAATTGGAATTATTACGTACTTTGTTAAAAATCAACCCATACCAGTAATAAGACTCTTCTTTATTTATTGATGTGGGCAAAACCCATCTTAACAATTAAAGAATTGGGTTTATTTAATTAATTAAATTCTTTTAATTAATTAAGCTCCCTAATCTTATTAGGGATAATTAATTAAACTCTTTTAATTAATTTAACTTCCTAATCAATTAGAATAAATGAGAGTACTTATATTAAATTAATTCCTAAACTCTTTTAGAAATTAAAATAATAATAATTGTAATAATATTAATAAGACTCCTCTTATTAATTTATATTTAATATTTCTAAAATATTAAATAATAAATATTAATTTATTTAATTTATTACATCACCATAGATTAAATTAAATATACATATATATTATTACGATTATGCCATTAACTTCTTAAATAATTATTCTTCCTTTTATGGTGTGACCCTTTAGGTTCTCCATATTAAAACCCAGGTTGTGAATAAATCAATTAGAACAATTCTAATCTTATTTAAATAAATAAATTAAACAATTAATTTATTTAAATAATATTTATTCTGATAAGGGATAAGCCTCCTAGCGTTCAACGACTTTCCAGGATAATATAGATTTCAACATTAATCATTAAAGAACCTTTGACTAAATAGTTCTCAGACAATTCAATCTTCCACCATACAATGTCCCAATTAAATATAAGACAATGGAATTCTTGTCAAGTCTTATTTTATTTAATTATATGTATTTGATCCTTAAATACACAACTCCAAATAATGCAAATTAGAAACTCCTTTCTAATTTCACTTACGCACCAAGGACTACTTTGGGTTGTCGTTTATCGAATCACGTAGGACATTTTTCTTCTTTATTAAGTGGTGGTGATTTTATTGATCATACATTATCTCCGTATATGACTTATTATACCCGTAGCATACCTTTGATATACCCTAAGGGTCTTAAGGAATAAGTCGAAAGTATAACTCATCATATACGAATCTACTATGATAGATCTCAAGTCAAGATCACTGATCTTACTATCATCTGAGAATTCTATTGTGAGGTGAATAAAACTCCATTAGGTATTCCTTGCAAACCCGCGTTCAGTGAACTTATTCTCACAATAAGCACTACATTACTATTACTTTAGTGTCTCCACACAAATGATCATGAGAGATCGAATCATCCTCATCGATGGCGGCAGCGTATGTACCCAATCTATCCGGGATTCACTAATCCCCGATTTAGTAATCGATGATTGGGAACTATTTTAGTTTTAAGCATTCTAAATTTAGATCTCATTAGAATGATCGTCATCATTATTCAAAAGCATTTCAATTTAGAACTATGGGTTTATCACATATTATAAAAGCGAAAACATCATTTAGATAATTAAAGCCTTTAATAAATTAATACTTTTTATTAATAAAATGAATAAGATTATTAAAGTATATGTATTCTTTAATAAATCTGCTTTGATCTCCCATCTAGTGCCTTAATATTCTAATTTGAGTGTGATTATAGTGAAATAAAAATCGCTAATCTGCGATTTATCCAATTTAGTAATCCAATGATTGGGATAAGTTTTTAGGTTAATAGATATAGATAATGTTGTTAGCGAAAGCATTTCTTATCTATCACATAGTGATTTCCCATCTTCAATGAAAGCCTTTAATAATCGAATAAAAGTGCCCTGACACATATGTTTAGATCGAGATGAGCTTAGGAACTATTTCTAGTTACGTAATGAACTTTAAATCCAAACAATCAACTTGACTTCATTATATGGCTATATATACTTTGTCTTTATCACTAAACCCGTGACTCTCTTAGTTTGTTTGGAACCTTTCAATTAACTTTAATCCAAACACTATTAGAATTTGATAACGCTTTACCTTAAAAAGTGGATTTCGAACTTTTCCATCATCTTAGTGCATCAAGATAACGCTTTCAGAAAAACTTGATATTCATTAAGCCCTCTAGTTTTAATTCGGACCCACCATGTTTGCTCACATCTTTAGTGCTTGGGTTAAGAACTTTAAGATGTTTTTCACCGACTTCGTAGTGAACTTCTCCATAATATGGTGATCGACATCGGGTCTCGTACATTTCATTGCATACATGATTGTCACCATGTAACGACCTCTCTTTTCAGAGTGCTGTAGGGACTATTAAGAGAGATACACCCATAGCTCATCAACATGAGACATCTCTTGCGATTTGCCGTGCTAAAGCGACTTTAACATCAAATGAATATCGTTCCTTGGGTTAAGTTGAGCATCCTTTAAATCTATCTATAGATTTATATCCCCAATTAAGATACTCTTTCAAATCATTCATGGAGGATTGTTTAAACTGACTTTATCTTTCTTGATTGTAGCATTGGTATGTAATTCCTCATCTGAGTAGTATATCAACATATAATATTAGGAATGTCATGCTTCCCATTGACCCTTTTGTACACACAAAGTCTTCTTACCTCATCGAATGTAACTCGGGGATCATCATCTTCATGATGCGTACCTCATCATCATCATCCATGATGAATCCATACCTCTAGGTATCTTGATCTTATTCGGACTTATGATTCGGTTGCCAGTACAATAGGTCTATCTCTGAGGTTCCTCTTATTTGACTTATAGTGTTTTGTGGTTCTTGAACTCTTGAGATCTATTATCCTCCACTAGCCCTTCGATGATAAACACCTTTATCTTAGAAGGAAGCGTGTTTAAGTAATAAACACCTTTTGCTAAGTAGAATTATAGAACATATACCCTAAACTTACTTTAGGATGTCCCACAATACATGCATGTCAAATTTTGTCCCAAAGCTTATCCTTTGAAACCCTTTTCACATAAAATTTGGACAACCCTTATCTTAACGTACTTAAGATTAGGAATCCTCCCATCCATAACTTTTATGGAGTCTTGGTGGATTTTGAGGTTACCATTTTCGTGAGATGTCTGACCATTTCTAGGACATTATCCAGGAAGGATCTTTGGAATGTCGGTAAAATCATTATGGACCGCACCATGTCCAACAAAGTACGCAATTTTCCTTTTCGGATACGCAATCGATTATTGCGTATCAAGAGGCGTCCATTATAAGAAAACCATTTGAGATGATTTAGAAACTTATTGCTGAGTATTTATTCTTGATCAGGTCGAAGAATCCTAATACTTTGCTAATTTGTTTCATTTTGAATTCTTTGAACCTTTCAAATAATTCACACTTGTATTTCAGCAAATAATACACATTCAACTCTTTGAATGATCATCTCTCTTTTCTTATACTAGTTTGTTGATTTGCAAAATATATTTTTTCACGTAAGTCAGTATCTACAAAATCCATTAAGTAATATTCGAGTTCTATACAAAACATTATTATTATAAATAGAACAACAATTGTTCTTAATTATAATACCAACAATTTTATTGTTCATGATAAAATAGAAATAATATTTCTAACAAGAACTAGAATCTGATAACAACTTATTGACTTAATAGATTTGCCGTAGGCATTCTTAAACTATAAGTTTACATGGCTAATATGGCAACCTTTGCTACATTTCCAGTTTATATGGATTACTTATATTTGTTTAGCTTTATTACTTTACGCTTGGTCCTTCATATAAATCTATATTTATGATAACCAAAGTTGGTATCCAATACCCAGTAGAACCTTGACTTAAAGAAAAATTTATTTTAAATCGTGAACAAATTTGTATTGTAAACGAAACTTCACTAAGCTTCTTTGGTTAGCCTCTGCAAGATACTTCTCATGATTTCTTTTCTAGTGTCGGGCTTATTCGGTGAAAGCAAACTCCTTTTCTTTATCAAGTAATGTCGAGTTTGTTCTTATTATCCTTTGTTTATGCCTTTTATTTACCTTTCTTTGAATCGTTCTTCTTTTCGGAAGATCCTTTGGCCCCTACCGGTAAGACTTTGTTTTTCTTGGTTGGAAAGTCACTCTCAATATTTTCAACATGTTAAAGCAAATCGGTGAGGCGATATCAGCTTGTTCATATGAAAAATTCACATCAATTGTGAGAGGAGTGCAGGAGTGAGTGCGAAGATCAAATCTTGGCTCAACTCTCCATCCATGACAAAACCAATTGTCTAATTGATCAATCAAATTGATTATGTTAAGAACTTTTATCTATCTTTGTAGTGCCGTTGGCCGTTCTAGATCGGAAGAGCTCTTAGATATGTCGATATCTATCGATCTACTTTCTCACCATCAACTACTTGATGTGCGGGGAATATAGTAGGAGCATCCATAGTTTCATCTTGTGTGAAGCTCGTTACTTTCGTGGATGCGAGCATGATGCATTGAGCCCAATGTGCATCATCTTGCCACTTTCTAAAAGTAGCAATGTCTTCCTCGGAGACATTATGCGCAAATTCTTGAGGATAAGCGTATTAAGGACGTAAGATAGCTTTTGACCGTGAGAACTTTTCTCGATTTTCTTAACCAATCCGTTTAATTCGATTCCGATTAATTTAGCATCTAATATGCTTCGCAGATGATAGTAATTTAGACATTGTAAAATTACGTAAATGAATTTGTAATTAACAACATTTTAACATACATTCTTTTATTAATTACCAAAATAAATTAGGTCTTGTTTTAAATTGGTATCTCCCTTATTTTCTTCAAACTATATTACCTCACTTATATAGTTGATAAAATCTAATTAAAGATTAGCTAGTGAGAATAAGGATCCCATTTCAAATGTATATAGCATTTTTGTGGTGACACAACAAACTATATATAAATAAATAGGTGAACAACTTTTGTCAATTACATCAATTATGCAACTCCTTGTATTTTGCCTCTTAGATTATTTTGATCAAGTGGTGGCACATCCGAATCAAAATTATTCAAGTTAAGTCAGACCCTGGCACTCCATATATCAAAAAAGAAAAACATCATCTTGTGGTGACACAACAAAACAATATTGTTCAATTTTTCTTTATAAGCATCAAATGTGATAAATTAACATCTTAAATACTTAATACTTGCCTTGTGGTGACACAACAAACTCATATTAAATATTTAATACTCTATTAATTTTATCATGCTGCTAGAAAGCGACGTTCGATATTCCAAATATCTTTGAGCTTTAGGACTTAATATAAAAATTGAGAGGTTTGTTATTAATTTGTCTCATCTTGTTTGGCAGTACACGTATATATATATATATAAAATATGCAATATATTAATTAACATCACGAAGCATGTTTGCATAATATATAATATATATATAGTATAGCGTACACGTATAGAATACTTATATTCTACCCGGATTGATTATGGATTTTTATTCTAGTTTGGTTCACTAGAGCCACCAAGTGAACCAAAAAGGTCAAACCTTAAGGGTCGAGAAATAATATTTAAATATAACTATTACATTTAAACTAGGGCTCCATTACAAATGGGTCTTCGTGGCGCTCCTTGCTCCTTGATATCGATTCTCAAAATTAATTCTAACTATTTCTATTACAAAACTATTTAAAATAAATAGAAAAGCGATCGTGATCGAGGGAAGTACATAGGAGGAGATAGAATTTACATTAAGAAAAAATTAGAGAAGGCATTTATAACGCAGGACCCCATTTAATAAAACTAAATACATTCAATGCATCCAACTAAAATAAAATCCAATCACATTGGTCGATAGTCCATAATCAATCCCATTTATTATCATACACATCATCATATGCATCGATAAATAACATTCATCTCATGAATAATAAACATTTAATATATATATTGATATCATTTAATGGGCAAATTTAGTTAGTATAAAATCATTTTGAATCAAAATAAACTCCTTTATTTTAATCCAAATTTAAATCAAAATAAAACTATTTTATTTTAATTTATCTAATTTTGAATAAAATAAACTATTTTATTTTAATCAAAATTTTAATCAAAATAAACTCCTTTATTTTAATTAATTATGGAATCGATTCCATATATATATATATAAAAATCTTTAATTAAAATAAATTCTTTTATTTTAATTAATTATGGAATCGATTCCATGTAAAAAAAATATTAAAGGAAATACTGATTTTCTTTCCTATTCGTAAATAAACTCCTTTATTTTGAATAATATGAAATCTTATTTCATATCTAAATAAACTCCTTTATTTAAGGAAAGCATGGATTTTCTTTTCTATTCACAAATAAACTCTTTTATTTTGAATAATATGAAATCTATTTCATATCTAAATAAACTCCTTTATTTAAGGAAAAGGCTGATTCTTTTCCTATTCACAAATAAACTCTTTTATTTTGAATAATATGAAATCTATTTCATATCTAAATAAACTCCTTTATTTAAGGAAAATAAAATTCAATTTCAACTCTAATTAGTTATTATGGAATCCAATTCCAACTCTAATTAGTTAGCATGAAATTTAATTTTAAAATTAAAATAAACTTTTATTTTAATTATAAAATTATTAAAATAAAACTTTATATTTTAATATTAAAATAAACCTTTTATTTTAAAATTAAAATAAACTTTTATTTTAATTATATAACAATTAAGAATATATATATATATAATAATAAAACAAAACCGTTATTTTATTATATATATAATAAAGCCGTATATATATATCATATATATATATATAATGCCCGTAAAAATATTTCCTTGAAAAGCGTATGCATGTCGATGATTTTGTCTTTCTTAGGTTTTATGTTGTAATTCAAGTGAGTTATCCTTATATATATATATATATAATCATTATATAATCATTAGATAATCATTAGATAATCATTAGCAATCATTACCAATCATTGTGATCATCCAATGATTTTTCGCGCCCTCAATTCCGCAAGGGGACCACTAATTTCCTTTAAATGATCTGCTAACTTGAATTCCGTGATTTTCTTGTTAACCTTTTTTTTTTTTTTTATTTTAAATTTTATATCAATAAAATTATGCCCAATTAAATTGTTCTAAACACATATCAATATATAAATTAAAACAATTAATAATTAGCATAAAGGTTTGGCTCGACACATTTCATTAGGTTTGTAATATTATTATTATGTAAATCAAATTGCATAAAAGTGTGAGCGTGTAAAATCAGAGTTTAAATTTTTTACAAACCATATACCGGATCATCCTTTATGAATAATTATTAATTAAGCGAAAAGATAAAGAATAAAAATCATACCCTTGAAGATCGAGCTACTCAGTACAAGTTCACCTCCAAATCCTTTCGCTCAACTTGAATCCAATTGGGGTTTGGTTCCTTTCTTCGATCAACGTTAGCCACCCGCTGTGTTTGGCCTCTCAGAGGTGATCCACCGAAGAAGAATAGAATTCAAGAAGAAGGGTGGTTGGCTAAACCCTAGTTTTTCTATCTACATAGAAAGGGTGTCTCTCTAAACAATTGGAATTATTACGTCTTTGTTAAAGTCAACAACCCATACCACCCATAATAAGACTCCTCTTATTTATTGATGTGCGGCAACCACCTTAACAATTAAAGAATTAGGTTTATTTAATTAATTAAATTCTTTTAATTAATTAAGCTCCACTAATCTTATTAGGGATAATTAATTAAACTCTCTTTAATTAATTTAACTTCCTAATCAATTAGGAATAAATGAGATACTTATATTAAATTAATTCCTAAACTCTTTTAGAAATTAAAATAATAATAATTGTAATAATATTAATAAGACTCCTCTTATTAATTTATATTTAATATTTCTAAAATATTAAATAATAAATATTAAGCTATTTAATTTATTCTATCACCATAGATTAAATTAAATATCATATATTATATTATTACAATTATGTCATTAACTTCTTAAATAATTATTCTTTTTTTGGTGTGACCCCTTTAGGTTCTCCGTATTAAACCTGGTTGTGAATAAATCAATTAGAACAATTCTAATCTTATTTAAATAAATAAATTAAATAATTAATTTATTTAAATAATATTTATTCTCTGATAGGGATAAGCCTCCCTAGCGTTCAACGACTTTCCGGATAATATAGATTTCAACATTAATCATTAAAGAACCTTTGAGTAAATAGTTCTAAAATACAATTCAATCCTTCCACCATATGTCCCCAATTAAATATAAGCATGGAATTACCGTCCAAGTCTTATTTTATTTAATTATATGTATTTCGATCCTTAAATGCCTGACTCCAAATAATGCAAATTAGAAACTCCTTTCTAATTTCATTCGCAACCCGAGGACTCTTGGGTTGTCATTTATCGAATCACATAGGATATTTTTCTTCTTTTATTAGAAGTGGTAGATTCTTTATTGATCATACATTATCTCCATTTACAACTTATTATACCCAAGCATACCCTTTGATATACCTAAGGGTCTTAAGGAATAAGTCAAAGTATAACTCATCATACACAAGATCTTATGATGATCTCAAGTCAAGGATCACTTCATCTTCTACTATCACTACTGAATTCTATTGTGACAGCAAATAAAACTCCATTAGGTATTCCTTAGCAAGCCACGTTCAGTGAACTTATTCTCTAATAAGCACCTACATACTTGCTTTAGTGTCTCCACACAAATGATCATGAGATCAATCATCCTCATCGATGAGCAACGATGTACCAATCTATCGGATTCACCAATCCCCAATTTAGTAATCCAATGATTGGGAACTATTTTAGTTTTTAAGTCATCTAAGAATTTAGATCTCATTAGAATGATCATCATCATTATTCTAAAAGCATTGCTTAAAACTATGGGTTTATCATATATAAAACAGCATCATGTAGATAATTAAAGCCTTTAATAAATTAATACTTTTATTAATAAATGAATAAGATTATTTACAAAGTATATGCTTTATCATCAAACATGATTGGCTTGTGTGCATTCACAAGATGGTTCTTTATAGTAGTCCTCACTATTCTATAAAATAGTGTGATAATAATTATAATGAGGACTTTATTTGAGTTTGGATATTGTCTATGAGACAATATTTGTATTAAAACTCACAATTTATGTTTTGTCGTATTTTTCACGACCATTAATAGTTGTATAAATGAAGTTGTATTTGAGTTTTGTACCATGTATTTGATGACTCAAAATGGGTTGTGTGGACCTATTTTTGGGGCGTCACACTTTGGCTATTTTTTTTTCCTTTCATTTCGTGCCTAATGTCCAATTGTTTTAATGGGAAAAAATAGTAATGAAAAAAACTATAGCATCTCAATCTTTATCTCCTGAAGCATTTGAATTTGGCCAATACGACGTCATTTTCAAATTGAAATAGCGTCCTGAGTTTAATAGAAGACAGTTATTTAAAAAGACGATGTTTCTAGTTGGTCAGCCATACTTAGCGTCTACAGTTTAATACTGTAGATGGGAGACTTTTACAAGGAAAGGAATTTTGGACATTTGTAACATCTGCAGTATTAAACTGTGGAATACTGTAAACTAAACTACGGATGAGAGCCATATTAATCTTTAAATATTCAGATAGACGATCAGGATTTATTGTAAGGCTAGACTCTTTTAAACAACGTTAGCTATGGATCGGTTTCCAAGTTATTAATATATATATATATATATGAATATGTAATTTATTAATATATATATATATATATATAAGTTATTCAGATACGGATTCTAGATACGTATATGAATCCGAATATCAAATTTTTGATATCCGTTATCCGCCGGATATATTTACGGTCGGATGTTAAACAAATACGAATACGCCTATATCCGTATCCGTTTATTTTCGAATACCTTTAAATCATTTTTTCTTGAATACGAATAATATCCACTTTTTTCGAATACGGATACAGACGAATACAAATTTTTAATTACCATTTACAGCCCTTGTTAAAGATGTGCATAAAAATTATATTGTCATTGTGTCGCCCCCAAAATAGGTCCACACGAACCATTTTGAGTCGTCGGATATACGGTACAGAATTCAAATATAAATTTCATTTATATAACTGTTAAACTATCGTGCAAAATACGACAACACATAAATTGTGAGTTTCAATAGAAATAACAATACTCACACTCCAAACCAATGATAATTTACATAAAGGTATAGTCGATAACTGTTTTAGAAATTAAAATCTTTGGAAAATGCTCAAGGAATCCTTCATACATGGAGGCCATGCATCTAAGTTATAATAGATATCATAGGACTTGAACATTAACCTTGGTTGACCTAATAGACCCCAAAGAAGAACGAGAAGATTACTATCCTTTTCATTCCAATGGTGTGTATCTCTTGCCATATAATTACCTCCATTATCTCAAATTGAGGATTATATCCAACCATACTCCAAGATTATATTGATAATGCTCATAGATATAGTCAGCAAGTGGATGTGCATAACTTTATCTTATGATAACACAATTTTGTATGTGGTTAGACATCATGTATGATAGTGGAAACACACCCTTACAAGCTCATAGTACAATTTTGTCCTTCGCATTCTAATGGGATGCATTTTTGACGCTATCACAGTCGGGTTCTCCTCACCCTATTGTTGTTTACCAAAATCAATTATTAAATGACGTATAAAATACGACACACACATTTTAAGTCATCAATGCAATTATATATTGTCTTGCTATTTTATAATGTATTGAGAAGCTTTAACAGTCACAGACCCTCATTCTATTCCTTGTTATCCCCGGCTCGACCCAATTTACACTCTTATTACACGAAAGGAATTGTGAAGCAAAAGGGTGAAACAAATAATATGATAAAAATTATTATGACTAAGATAATGTAGAACAATTATCCTTATTCCTCAACATGGATAAATCTGATAGAATACAATAGACAACAAGTTTTAAATCAACAGCTGCAGCAGAACCAACAATCTATTAGAAGAGTCAAGTAGAACATCATGTCTATTATCTCCTACAAATTAAAAGTCCATCAATAATATTTCATCCCTGTAATACCCATCAACAGTTCTTTGTTGTACCCAAGACAAAGAGAACTTTCATCACCTGTCTTCACCGAACCACCAAAGATTATAGTTAAATTCACAATTCATGTTTATAATAATGTAAATCAATAGTTTGTCCTTGCCACAAAATCCAAATAGAACTTTCACTCAATATCCTTGCCCCAAAGGCTAAAGACATTCAAATGTAATAACAATGATCATACCAATAAATTGTCTATCTTTACACTACGGGCTAAAGATATTCAACTATAAAACTAATGATCATGATCCTGCAAAAAAATAGTCTATCTTTGCACTACGGGCCAAAGATATTTATTTGTATCATCAGTGGTCATGATCATTTTATACACTTGTCCATCTTTGCACTACGGGCCAAAGCTATCAATCAATAGTTCATCTTTGCACTATGACCAAAGATTCTTTGCACTACGGGCCAAAGAGAACATTCATCACAAGTCTTTATATGTAACATTAAAGGTCATAATTATAGCAATACACAGTTCCTGGTCATAATCATACCAATCAACAGTTCATCTTTGCACTACGGGCCAAAGATAACTTTCAGCACAATATAAGCATGCGGATGATGACAATGATATAAAGAATCAATCAAGTGAGATCAAGGATAAATATTAAATATTTATAATTCAATTTATCCAGAGTTCAAGAATATCCAAATTCTCAACATGATAATTAATTGTGGAGAAAAATTCAAGAATGATATTCATATATCAAAAATAATTTGGACAGAAAAGAAACTAATTTTATCGTGAATAGTACCCCGTGAATAGTACCTGAGTGAATAGTATCCCGAATGAATAGTATTCCAAATGAATATAGTACCCTGACATAAATAGTATTTTGCCATTTAATAAGAAAGTTCACACCAATAGTGGAATGATACTATATGAAACACAAACTATTAAGAATATTCCACTAATTTTAATGGTTTTCACCATTTAATAATAAGGTTATGGAAACAAAAAATAAATTCGTACCATAAATGGAGAAATATGACAAAAGGCGATATCCCTTGATGAGTACAAAAAAAAATGATATCTCATATGAGTATAAAAGAATATCTGAAGCTATGAAATGGATTTTCACCGTCGTTCGGTGTCCAGCGTAGAGCGAGATCATTTCCACAATTTAATAAAGAATGAATACGAAGGGTTATTCACCATGCATGCCATAATCCACGTAGAAAGGTTACTCCCGCGGATTAATAAAGAATGAATACGAAGGGTTATTCACTATACATGTGGTAATCCTCGTAGACATGTTACTCCCGCAGATTAATAAAGAATGAATACGAAGGGTCATTCACCATGCATGCGATAATCCGCATAGACAGGTTACTCCCGCGGATTAATAAAGAATGAATACGAAGGGTCATTCACCATGCATGCGGTAATCTGCATAGACAAGTTACTCCTGCAGATTAATAAGGAATAGAATGACAATCCTTATGAATATGAAGAAAATAACATCCTTTACGAATACAAAAGAAATAATACCCCTTACCTTAAAAGGAGATTGGATACTGCAATAGTGAAGTAGCAGAATACTCTTCTTCTTTCTCTCTATAGTTTTTCTCTCTATATATTCAGTGAATTCGTAAGAAATAATGAAGGAATGAGCTTCTATTTATAGGAGAATGGACTAAATAGTAACTAATTCACGAACGATCTAGATTGATTTACTATTAAAAGGACGAACCATATTGATTTACTATTAAAACTTCAACCGACGGACCAAACTAATTTACTATTATAACTTCAACCAGTGGTCCATATTGATTTACTATTATTGTAAGACCCCAAATTTTTATTAATGAAATTAAAATTTCTTCTATTTATTATTTTGATATAGTAAGGGTTAATTTGATTAATGTGGTTAGTTATGGGTAAAATGCACAAATATTTCAAAATAAGCAAGTGGTTATAAAATATTCATTATTGTCGGGGAATATTCGTTTGGTCGTGGAATATTTGTCTTGTCGGGAATATTATTGCAATGCAATGTGACCATGTCTGGGCCTCATAACTAAAAGCGATTGGATGAAGAAAACGACAAATATAAGTTGTTTAAAAATAACAGCGTAGTTATTCTAATTAATATTGTTGAAATACCCGGTGGTTAAAACACAGTAGCACACGGTATTGCACAAATTATTGATTCTTACGTAAGAATGCACTACTCAATAATGGTTACGGTAATTCTTTGTTTAGTATTTTATTTTATGATTCAATAATTCTTTGCATTGATATTTTATATTCTTGTTGTTTGATAATTGTCATTCTACAAGATATTTTCCATTATCGAAGCAATAATTCATATTATCCGAATAATATTATTAGATAACATTATTGGCAATGTCTAAAAAGTTACTGTCTAAAGAGAGGTTTGGTCACCTAATTGCGGCGCCCGATGAGGAGAAATCCTTATTGGAAAGCCCCTCTATCCCAGGAGCTGCACGGTTGTCGATGATTGTGATTACGTAATATTATTTGTGAATAATTAATTATTGATTTATATGATGAGAAAAATATTGATTTTATGAGGATATAGATGGAGAAAATTTTTAATGTGACAATTGTTGAAAATTAATATTTTATCTTTTTCTGATAAAATAATTCATTTAAATATATTATTATATTTTTTATAATATAATAATGGTGATATTTTTACAATGAATGTAGGATATATGAGTTTATGAGGAGAAAGAGTATTTTTGTTGCAATAAATATTAAAAACGGATTTTGTGTGTCGGTAGACCCATTTCTTGACTGAAATTTGATTATAGACTGTAAAATCGCCCGTTTGTGGATTTTGGTCAATTTCTGTTTGGAATTTGGAAAAACTTCCTTCTGCAAAGTTGTAGATAATGGAATTTCCTATGAAAAGTCGCGAGTTTTGAATTTTTCTGATAAAAGAACTATTTATTATGAATTATTTAAGTTCTGTAGTTCCGAAATAATTGATTTTTGAAAGTTTTAATTATTATTTTCAACAAAAACGTTTTTTGTGTTTGATTAGCCTCATTAAACACATGCTAGTTGCTGAATTCAGATGATTCAAAGTGTGCGTAGGAAATTATAATATATATATTAATATTTTATTAAATTTTCTACTTTGGTGTTCTAAGCAATTTCCTATAAATAGGGTGCTTAGATTAGAATTAAAAATCACACCAGAAATTGAAGTTTTCTATCTCTATATTATCGAGCGTATTTTTATGAGTATTTTAAGTATACTTTGAGTATTTCTATACGGTGCAAGTTCAAGTCATAGCTTATACTCAGTATTCCAGCTAGAAGTACTGATCTTTCGAGGTAAGGGATATTTTTTTTAAAAAAAAATGATATTATTTCTTTCAATATCATTATTCCGAAGTATTGATCTGAACTTTTAATCAAATTTGGAACTTTTTGTGCGGAGTTCTTATTCACGATATCGCACTATTTATTCACGAAATCGACATTATTCACGGAAAATTAAATTTTTTATTTTCGTCCAAAATATCTATTATGGATACTAGCTTTGATTGTATCCATGTTTTGATCATTCTTGAATTTTACACCATTATGATTATTTGTGAGGTATTTTTGGACATGAAATAGCTGAAATACGAATCCTAAATACTTATTCTTTTGTTTCATTGGTTTCATTTTCTTTAAAATATTTTTCATCATCCTCAGTCCTAAATGATGATATAATTGAATATCTTTGGCCTGTAGTACAAAGATGGTTGATTTTATTATGAATATCTTTGGCCCGTAGTGCAAAGATGTACAGGTGTTGAGATGAACATGACCAACTGATGAATATCCTTGGCCTGTAGTGCAATGATGAATATATGATTCAAGATGTGCATTGATTGATGTTACAGGGATAAAAATATTGTTGATGGACTGTTGAATTCATAGATAATAGTAGATTTCATTCTCTACGTAACTCTTCTATGAATTATTATTTTTCCATGAATATTAATCTTAAACTTGTTGTTTAATGTATTCTCTCAGATTTTTCCCTGTTGAAGACTAACGATAATTTGTTGTGTATTATCTTAGTCATAATATTCTTTACTGGGCTAGTTGAGCTCACCCTTTTTCTTTTTGTTCCATTTTTCTTCTCAGGAGACGAGAATGTAGCGAGTACGAGTCGGGGGATGTAATGATGGTTCTAGAGAGAGTTGTTTAGTAGTCCTCACCATTTTTGTAAAATAATGTATCAATAATTATGATGGGGATTTATTTGCGTGTGGATATTGTCTAGAAGGCAATATTTGTATTTAAACTCACAGTTTTATGTTGTATTAATAAAGATGTAGTTGTTTCTATACCATGTAATTGGCGACTCAGAATGGGTGATGTATACCTATTTTGGGGGCGTCACAATTATAACTTCAACCAACGGTCCATATTGATTCATTATTATAACTTCAACTGATGGTCCAAAAAATTAGGACATCTCCCTATGGAATAATAAGTCAAACTTACAACAAATGCCTCATGACAAATCCTCTATTTATATCAAAAATTGAATAAATATTTACCACACATCACTTATCTTTAATCAACACATTTTTAATCTTTTAATAATTATGCATCATTTAATATTTTGCCTCATAATATTGACAACCAGATAGTTCCCAAGAAAGAGAGGGCTTTCCGATAAGGATTTCTCCTTACTGGCGTGTAATTAAATAACCAAACCTCTTTCCTCGATAGAACTTTCTAGATATTGTCAGTAATGCAAATAATAATATGAATAACAATGTCGTCTCAATTATTGACTTAATAATATAAAATATTGTGCAGATAATACTGTGACAATAATTGAATCAATAATATGAGATACTATGCAACAACTACTATGACAATTATTGAATGAGACTAAGTGAATTCTTACGTAAGCATCAATAAGCAGAGATCTTGTAATATGGTGTCTTCTTGTGCAACAATCGTACTTATACTTTTATCTTGGGATATTTTAACAGTTTAATAGTAAAAGTCTTACCGTTATTTTTATATAAAGGTTATTTTGTCGCTTTTTATATCCCACAGTTATGTTATTATGTGGTCCACCAATAATTGTGTCGTCGTACAAATATTCTCCGACCAAACGAATATTTTATGACCACGTACTTACTTTGCAAAATTTTCACTTATCACCCTTAACTTTAACCTTTTATCAATTTAACCATTTACTAAATAGAATAATAATTATAAGAAAAATTGAATATTTTTATTCATAAAATTCGGGGTCTTATAGGCATGCTCCAAGTGTGGAATGAACCTAAGTTGAATTTATGAAATAAATCAATAATGTGATGAATTTATCACCTTTTTCTTATTTAATTCTGAATAACATAACATAAAAATTTCACCAGGGTCAAAGTAGATGTTGATCTTTTATTTGGGTTTGGGTTTGGGGGTGGGGGTGGGGGTGGGGGTGGGGGGAGGGGTGGGGTATTTAAGAAGTAGATGTTGATAAATTATTGAGATATATCTGTTTTTGCATAAACAGATATATCTCGATACCAAGTGGTCAAATTTGATAAATTATTTTAAGGAATATGTAAATTGCTCAAGGAAGAGGGTCAATCTTAGTGAACACCATAAATATCTTTGAAAAACATGATCCACAAAAAGAGAATAAACTATTATCAAGCAATAAAGAATACAGGGAAAAGTCTCTCCAAAAGAAAAAGAGCCCTCCTGCAGGCAGGATTTTTGGCTAAACAGAGATATTAATTAATATTTTAATCAAGTGTGAATAGAAAGGGTATTTTTGGTTCTAAATATAAGGATGACAAAAAGAAATAAAACCTAAAAATGATGAGCCATATCCCCATGCATGAACCGATACTTACATCTTGCCTCCTGCTATGATAAACATAGACTAAATGACACTTGTCCCTCAAAGTTGTCACTAACATTCAAAGTCGTTCCTAAAGTTCTTTTTTTGTCAGTTATATCCTTAATGTGACATTTTTTAGAGTTTCTGTTCCTCATACCCGATTAGACCTCAACCCGACCCATTTTGACCAAATTTTGACACAACCCGACCCAATTTTAACCAACCCTAGTTTTTAATATTTTAAAATAAAATAATTATTTTAAAACAATAATTATATTTATATTTAAGATTTTAAAATAAAATATTTTAAAGAAAATTAAATAATAATTTAATTTAATATTTAAAATAAAATATTTTCTTAAAATAATTTGAAAATAATAATGATTTTTAATATTTTAAAATAAAATAGTCTTTTTAAAATAATTAATTATTTGTTATATTTAAAATAAAAATTAATTTTAAATTGTGGCGCCCCAAAATTAGGTATCGTCACCCATCTTTGGTCGCCACTACTTACATGGTACATAAATTCAAATACAAACTTAATTATACATCCGTAGGTGTAACATCGACAATACATAAGCGAGAGTTCTAATAGGAATATTGTCATTTAGACAATATCCATACTCAAGGAGTCCTCATTACATTTATTGTCACCTTTATTTAACGAGAATAGTGAGGACTACTAATGTTATCCTGCGGACCATTACTCCATTCCCAGACTCGTCCCGGCTATGTTCTCATTTCACGAAGAGAATAGTGAAAGAAAGGTGAGCTCAACTAGCCCGATGAAGAAATATTATGACTAAGATAATGCGAGAATAAATTATCATTAGCCTTCAATGATGTTAAGCGATAAAATACAATAGCACAACCGGTTTAAGCTGCGGTGGAACATGCGATCCATTAAAAAAGTCAAGTAGAGAATAAAGTCTACTATCTTTTAGGTTTTAAAAGGTTTTCATCAATTTTATCACTAGGACTTAGTTTAATGAATAAACCACAATATCTAATCATCCCCGCACCTGCGGTCGAGGATTTTCATCAAATTATCAATAGTCGTGATTATCTTAGAATCACCCTGGTCATAATCATACCAAAAACTATCCACCATTGCATTCTGAGGCCACCGAGGACTTTTGTCACATCATTTATATCAAGCCATGATTATCTACAGAATGAACCCTAGTCATAATCATACTAAGTTCATCTATCTTGCGTAAGCCGAAGATAACTTTCAACATAATATAAACATGGATGATGATAATGATATAAGAATTGATAAAACAAGTTCACGAATTAATTTATCTAGGAATTATTAACATCAAATTGTCGACAAGATCTTGTTTTGTAGAGTAAAATTCAAGAATGATCGGAAGAATATTTCCATGAAAGATCTTTGGATGAAGCGCAAATATCGAGGATATTCCACTAATTTCATGGAGTATAGAAAGTCAAAGTTTTAACCAATTTGGGTATAATAAAGAATGGAATAACAAAAGAAATCACCGTGCATGCGGTACTTAGCGCATAGGCGAGTTATTCAAGCGGAGAATAATAATAACGGAACCGAGTCGAGGGTGAAATTCACTGCAAGCGGGATGATCGATAGAATAATAAATTTTGAATAATAAACAATGGAACCGGTCGAATGTAAAAACACACGACGAGGATATTCCAGCGGAATAATAAATGCGGAATAATAAACAATGGAACCGGTGGGTGTAAAAACACGAACGAAGGATATTCCAGCGAGAATAATAAAGAATGGAATAATGAAGAAGATCACCAAGTATAGGGATTAAGCGTATACGAGTTATTCCAACAGAATAAATAAGAATGGAATAACATAAGAATTTCACCAAGTATAGGTCTCTGCATATACGAGTTATGTATAAGGTATACCACTTTACTGAGTTATTCAATGAGAATAATAATGAATGGAATAATGAAGTTCTCTTCATGAATAAGAAAGAATAACACCCATTACGGGTACAACAAATAATACCCCTACTTAGTAAAAAGACCTTTGGATATCAAAGTAGTGAAGTACGAGAATACTCTTCTTCTTTTCTCTATAGATTTTCTCTCTATAGCTTCTCTCTATAATTTCTCTCTCTAAAGTTTGATTGAATTAAGTAAGAAAATAATGAAGGAATGAGCTTTATTTATAGGAAAATAGAATGCATAGTAATTAATCCATAAGCGGTCAGATTGATTTACTTTAATCGACGGTCCATATTTAAAAGCAAAATCTTTTAAATAAAATATAATATATTCTATTTATATAAAAACATTTTACTATGCAAACCTTTATGCAACACTATGCAAAACACTATGCAAAAACACTATGCAACACTATCGTAATATAATATATATACTATTTATAGAATAATTTTAATAAAGTATTACATTTTATATAAAAGATGTTTACATTTTATTACGTTAATAATCTGAATAAAAAAAAAGCGTCATTATCATTATAATAATTCATATTATTAATCGTGATAATGGAATCAAAGTGAGTGACTTCTCACATAAGCATCGATAATCAATACAGGTGTCTTCTTATGCGACCACACGTATTCTTGTACTTTTACTACTAGAGTAGTTCAACGATATCAGCGGTAAAACTTCCGCCGTAGTTTCAATAAAATATTTTTGTCGTTTTCTCAATCGAATAATAATTACATTGTGGGGTCCACCGATGATTGGTAGTTGTCATTGAATATTCCCGCTCTAAACAGAATATTCCCAGGCCAATCGAATATAATATAACCACTTGCATACTTTGCAAAATTTATAAATACTACCCACAACTATAATATTATCTCAAATTCACACCATAATATTAAAAATTATTTCGACAAAATTTAAATCTTTATTGATAAAATCACGGGGTCTCCTGATCTCCCTCCTTATGGAATTTAGCCCTCGAAATTAGAAGTGCATACTGATATGATAAAAGATGAGGATACCTTGAATACCTTTATCGTTAAAAATATTAAATTCATCTCCATAATCCGCCGAAGATATTCATTAACAATTCATCTTTGCACTGACACTACGGGCCAAAGATATACTGCTGTAAAACCAATAATCTTTGAAACTTCGACTTAATAGTATCACGACCACGAATTATCTATGCACCAATTTGGCGAGGATATTCGTGTTTTCAATCTGATCGTGATTATCTTAAGAATAATCCTTGGTCATAATCATACCAAGTCTATCAATGCACTTCTGACCAAAGATGACTTTTATCACATCCATGAATTAATATTTCATTCTTTGAGACTCATTTCGATAATTAATCCATATCATCGAATCATCCACACGCGCTACGGGCCGAGGATATTCATTAGTATCACGACCACGAATTATCCATGCTCTTGACGAAAGATAATCGTGTATTCATTAGTATCACGACCATAAATTATCCATGCACTACGACGAAGATAATCGTGTATTCATTAGTATCACGACCACAAATTATCCATGTACTACTACGCCAAAGATAATCGTGTATTCATTAGTATCACGACCACAAATTATCCATGCACTTACTGACAAAGATAATCGTGTTTTATTAGTATCACGACCACGAATTATCCATGCACTATGGCCAAAGATAATCGTGTATTCATTAGTATCACGACCACGAATTATCCATACCGCTACGACCAAAGATAATCGTGTATTCATTAGTATCACGACCACAAATTATTCATGCACTATGGCCAAAGATAATCGTGTATTCATTAGTATCACGACCACGAATTATCCATGCCACTCTGACGAAAGATAATCGTGTATTCATTAGTATCATGACCACAAATTATCCATGCCTTATGGCGAAGATAATCGTGTATTCATTAGTATTACGCGACCACAAATTATCCATGCACTACGACCAAAGATAATCGTGTATTCATTAGTATCACGACCCACGAATTATCCATGCACTACTGGCGAAAGATAATCGTGTATTCATTAGTATCACGACCACAAATTATCCATGCATTACGGCGAAGATAATCGTGATAATTCACCAATAATAAATACTTCATTGTTTTCAATTACGGTTATGATTATCTTGAAACAATCCACGGTCATAATCATACCAAGTCCATCTACGCTTCTACAGACGCGAGATGACTTTCAGCGTAATATAAACATGAGGATAATGATATAAAGAATCAATCGAATGAGATAAAGGATAAATATTAAACATTTATAATATAATTTATCCATGATTCAAGAATATCCCATGTTATCAATCACTTAATAATCTCATAATCTAATATCATTAATATTATAACAATATTTTAATCACTTCTTAAATTTATAAACAATTTATCTCGATTGTTTACGCTTTACCATATAATGCATTTAATTATTCAAAATGCTATACTCATAAGATATCATCCCCAATTATCAAATCCCTTATAAAAAATATGCATATACTCTATATAGGATTCTACAGCCATAAAATCATATTTCCAACTTTGTTACTTCACATAACATATTTAACTCATATATTTAAGTAACTAAACTATTTTCATGAAAATACCAAATCAGTCCCAAAAATATTTCTTTTCTGAGATTTAGCATAATATAGTCCCATAATGAAAATATATTTTTCTCTGGAATTTTAAAATTCATTTACTATTTTCAAAATTAATTTCTAATTAATTCCTTAAGAAATTAGCTACCTCAAGTTTAACTCCAAAATTCCCAAATCTTGACAGGACCTTACCCATGTTAACGTGAGCTTCGGTTTAAATTTCATGGTCATCGGAGTTATAGAACTCGGTTATAAGCGTTTTAAATCGGAAAAACCTAAATATTGAAATAGTCATAACTTGCTCATTTTAAGTCGAGAATGAGCTCATTTTTGGACAGGAGGTACTTTATACCATATACTTTCATGTCCCAAAAGGCCAGAATTTTTCTCATAATTTAAGTGGCCGAAACAGCCCTCTAAAATCATGGCAGCAACTTTTTTAGGTTTTGCAGCTTTGCACTCCTTTGCTAAAATCAGTCCACACAAAAATCTACAACACCTTTTCCATTAATTCTACTTGGATTAGTTAGGTAACTCATAGATCTAACTCTAGGACTTGACCACACTCAAAAATTCAAAATATAATAGGAGATATGGTCGATTGAATTTCATATTACGTTTTCACCAAAATCGATTTTCAACTCTTTGTGATTTCTAAGAAACTTTCATGTTTTCACATAATAACCAACATAACTCATCATAACACTTACTAATACTTCATATACCCATGATTTTCATTAGTCAATGCTTTTATTATGACTTTCATCATAATCCTCGTAAATAGATCCTTTTAGTTGAAGAAATATTTGAGGGTTTAAGAAATGGGTTTTTTGTATAGAATTGATACAAAATTCGATTTCACGCTCTAGGGTAGGCTAGAAAGTCTTCAAGAATACGTCAAGAAATTTATTAATGATAGAAATATCATTCAAAAGCATTACTCTCGTCAAGACTTGGATAGTACGTCACATTAATACCAATTTGTGACTTATCCCTTAACACAGATAGCACCTCACAATGATACCTATCAACTTGCCATCTTGATCGCGGCGTCGCCTCTGAGAAAGTAAAGCGGTGCATTCCACACAAGGAAGTCAACAACGAAATGATGGGGGGCTCTTTACTTATGGCTTGATATAATGGTGATTAACTTTAGGGTTTGGTTACTTTGAATTAAGTATAATGAGGTTGGTTAGGAATATGAAAGCTAACAACCTTACAAAAAGAATAATGAGTAGTTAATCAATCGTTTTCAAAAAATTACCTCAAAGGCAAGTATTTTCAAAGAGATAAGATCGGCGAAGTAGCGTGAAAATGTTTATTTGAAACAACAAGATTAATAAGCAGTGGAGGTAACGAAGGTTCCTACTAATGAAGTTCAAACCAATAAGTCAAAGTTTAACTTCTTGAATCAAATTTAAACGTTGAACACAACTAGGTGAAATAAAAAGTGGGTAGAAGCGGTATCTAACACGGTATAGACTTAGCAAGAGCTTATGATTAACTTACCCGTGATAATTTTATTCGGGTTCCTCGTCACGAGAAAAAACGCTCTCTCTTAAACTCTAGGTTTTGGTTTATGTGGAGCGACCTTTGGTGCCTCCATCCTAGTTGAATTTGTCTTGATGGCGCACAAAATCGAGCTAAGTGACCTTCTCTTCCACAATTATAACATGCTTTGGGACGGCATGGCGTAGATTGATTCGAATGATGTGTCCCTCTCCTCCGCATTTGAAGCATATGATAGGTGGTCTTTCTCTCCTTAACAACGGGTCTTTGGTCTTTGACGTCTTTCCATCATTGTTGAATCTCCTTTTCTTGAAATGTCCATTCTTATTGCTTTGACCACGATTACCATAGAAGTGGTTACCATATCCGGCTTTGTTGATTCCTCCACGCTTGTTGTCACTTGCTTTGATGACTACTCACCATTGGTATTATAATTTTCTTTATTTGCTCTCTTTTAGTTACGTTGACTCGTTATCGCACTCTCCTTAATTGAGCCCTATTTACAATATCTGAATACAAACACGGTTTATGAGAAATAAGATGTTGGCGTATCTCGACTTCGAACCTCTTAAAAACATTCGCGGCATTCTCTCTTCATTTATCCACCAGAGTGGAACGCAAATCATGATAACTCCAGAAAATTTTGCCTCGTGTTGCGACACGGTCGTATTGTTTTGTTCGACTTGATAAACTCCACCTCCTTCATGTGGCGAATACTTTCGGGAAAGTATTTGTCGTTGAGCGACTCTGGAACTTCTCCCGAGATATCTTGATATGTCGATGCAGGTACGTTTCTGATTCCCACCCGATGTCGCCTCTTCCACTTAACATAAAGGTGGCAAATAGAACCTTTTGCTCCACTAAGCATCCCAAGACATCAAATATCTTGGTGATCTGCTTTAACCACGTCTCGCTTTAAGTGGTTACGGCTTTCCCAAAAACTCCGGTGGTCAGTTCCTTGGCGCTTGCGGATGGACAAATAGTGGGTTGCCATTATTTTCACTTGCTTTATGAGCAGGGGGCGCCTTAAATGCGATGTTGCATGAATTCTAAAAACTCCTAAGCGTACTGCCGTCGTTTGTCATTTGATCGGTGTTGTTGTTTACGGGAGGATTATCGCCATCTGCCGCACATTATCGATTATTGATACTGTGGAGACTTCAGCGGTCTCACATGCTCCATGCTTATCTCAACATTTTGGGATGCCATTTTAAAAATCTTGCCACAAAACAAGGGTTAATTAACATGTCACATATTATCCCTATACAACGGCCACCGATTAAATACCAAATAAACTTAGGTAGGTCATACTAGCGAAGAATTTCCCATCTCTCCCTCTAGTTCTTATCTCACATCTTAGCGGGGATCGTATCCACTAGCTACGATACCTGTTGTGGCGCCCCCAAAATTAGGTATCGTCACCCCGTCTTGGGTCGCCATCTTACGTGGTACATAAATTCAAATACAAACTTAATTATACATACGTAGGTGTAACATACGACAATACATAAAGCGAGAGTTCTAATAGGAATATTGTCATTTTTAGGCAATATCCATTACTAAAGGAGTCCTCATTACATTTATTGTCACCTGATTTAACGAGAATAGTGAGGACTACTAATCTTATCTCACGGACCATTACTCTATTCCCAGGCTCGTCGGCTATGTTCTCATTTCACGAAGAAACGGTGAAAGAAAAGGGTGAGCTCAGACTAGCCCGGTAAAAATATTATGACTAAGATAATGCGAGAATAAATTATATTTAGCCACGGTGATAAAGCGATAAAATACTGATAACTGACGGTTTAAGCTATGACGGAACATCTGATCCATTAAAAAGTCAAGTAGAGAATAAAATCTACACTATCTTTTAGGTTTTAAAGGTTTTCATCAATTTTATCACTAAGACTTAGTTTAATGAATAAACCACAATATCTAATCATCCACTGCACCACGGTCGAGGATTTTCATCAAATTATCGATAGTCGTGATTATCTTACGAATCACCTTTTGGTCATAATCATACCAAAACTATCCACCTTGCATTCACAGACCCACTGAGGACTTTGTCACATCATTTATATCAAGCCGTGATTATCTAGAAGATGACCACAGTCGTAATCATACTAAGTTCATCTATCTTACGTAAGCGAAGATAACTTTCGTATAATATAAACATGGATGATGACAATGATATAAGAATTGATAAAACAAGTTCGAGAATTAATTTATCTAGGAATTATTAACATCAAATTATCAACGAAGATCTTTGTTTTGTAGAGTAAAATTCAAGAATGATCGGAAGAATATTTCCATGAAAGAATCTTTGGATGAAGCCTTGAATATCGAGGATATTCCACTAATTTCATGGAGTATAGAAGTCAAAGTTTTAACTTATTTGGGTATAATAAAGAATGGAATAACAAAAGAAATCACCGTGCATGCGGTACTTACAGCATAGGCGCGGTTATTCGAATAATAATAATAGCGGAACGGTCGGGTGAAATTCACGCAAAGCGGGATGATCCAACAGAATAATAAATTACGAATAATAAACAATGGAACCGAGGTCGGTGTAAAACACATGAGCGAGGATATTCAACGGAGAATAATAAATGCGGAATAATAAGCAATGGAACCGGTCAAATTGTAAAACACTGCGACGAGGATATTCCAACAGAATAATAAAAGAATGCGATAATAAGAAAAAAGATCACCAAGTATAGGGATTCAGCGTATCTGAGTTATTCAATGAGAATAAATAAGAATGGAATAACATAAGGATTTCACCAAGTATAGGGTACAAGCATATACTGAGTTATATATAGGGTATACCACTTTTACGAGTTATTCAACGAGAATAATAATGAATGGAATAATGAAATTCTCTTCATGAATAAGAAAGAATAACACCCATTACAATTACAACAAATAATACCCACTACAGTAAAAAGACCTTTGGATATCAAAGTAGTGAAGTACCAGAATACTCTTCTTCTTTTCTCTATAGATTTTCTCTCTATAGCTTCTCTCTATAATTTCTCTCTACAGAGTTTGATTGAATTCGTAAGAAAATAATGAAGGAATGAGCTTTATTTATAGAAAAATAGAATGCATAGTAATTAATCCATGAGCGGTCAGATTGATTTACTTTGTCGACGGTCCATATTTAAAAGCAAAATCTTTTAAATAAAATATAATATATTCTATTTATATAAAAAGCGTGAGACCCCAAATTTTATGAAATAAAAGTGTTCAATTTTTCTATTTTGGTGAATAGTTAAATTGATAAAAGTTTAAAGTTAAAAGGTCATATTTGAAAATTTTTCAAAGTAGACAAGTTGTCATAAAAATACCGGTTACTTATTCACGAGTTACTATTCACGGAGTTCTTATTCAATAAAATTACTATTCACTCTAGTATTGTTCACTCTAGTATTTGGGACACTTTTTGTGTAGGAGTTACTATTCACGAAGTTACTTATTCACGGGTTACTATTCAATGAAATTACTATTCACTCTAGTATTGTTCTTTCGAGTATTTGGGACACTTTTTTTGTGTGAGTACTATTCACAATTACTATTCATGAGTTACTATTCACTAGAACAAAATATTTTTATGAAATTAACGGCGGAAGTTTTCTGGTTGATCTTGTTGAACTACTCGGTAGTAAAAATACGATGTCGTGTGGTTGCATAGTAGTAGTACGGTATTGATTATTGATCTTATGTGAGAAGTCACTCGGTTTGATTCCATTATTGTCGATTAATAATATGAATTATTATAGCGATAATGGCGTTTTGTTTTATTCAGTATTATTAACGTAATAAAAGCGAAACATCTTTTATATAAAATAGAATACTTTATTAAAGTTATTCTATAAATAGAATATATTATATTTTTATTATGCATAGTGTTTTTATAGTGTTTTTTTGCATAGTGTTTGCATAGTAAAATGTTTTATATAAATAGAATATATGATATTTTATTTAAAAGATTTTTGCTTTAAATATGGATCGTCAGATTAAAGTAAATCAATCTGGACCGTTCATGGATTAATTACTATGCATTCTATTTTCCTATAAATAGAAGCTCATTCCTTCATTATTTTCTTACTTAATTCCTTTGAAACTAGAGAGAGAAATTATAGAGAGAAGCTATAGAGAGAAAATCTATAGAGAAAGAAGAAGAAATGATACGGTACTTCACTACTTTGATATCCGGTTCTTTTTACGGTGAGGGGGTATTATTTGTTATTCGTTGAAGGGATATTATTCATTTTGTATTCATTGAAGAGAACTTGATTATTCCATTCTTTATTATTACATTGGAATAACTTTGTATGTGACATACCTATACTTGGTGAAATCCTTATGTTATTCCATTATTATTATTGAAATACATTTGAATAACTTTGTAAAATGTATACCTATACACATAACTCGTATATGCGTGGCATACCTATACTTGGTGAAATCCTTATGTTATTCCATTCCTTATTTAATCATTGGAATAACTTTATATCTGTGAATCCCCTATACTTGGTGATCTTCACATTATTCCATTCTTTATTATTACATTGGAATATCACATGCGTGTGTTTTACAGGACTGGTTCCATTGTTTTTATTCGCATTTATTATTCTGTTGGAATATCATTCTCGTGTGTTTTTACCTGTGGTTCCATTGTTTATTATTCCACATTTATTATACATTGGATCATCACGCCATTGTGAATTTCACCCGATTTGGTTTTATTATTATTATGTTGGAATAACTTTTACATCATGCAATCTGCATGCATGGTGATTTCTTTTGTTATTCCATTCTTTATTATACCCGGTTGGTTAAAACTTTGACTTCTATACTCCATGAAATTAGTAGAATATCCTTGATATTTGCGTTTCATCGATATCTTTTCATGGAAATATTCTTCGATCATTCTTGAATTTTACTCTACAAAGCAAAGATATCTTGTTGACAATTTGGACGTTAATAATTCCTGGATTAAATAATTCTTGAACTTGTTTTATTGAATTATTATATCATTGTCATCATCCTCATGTTTATATTATATGTTATCTTTGGCTTACGTGCATAGATGAACTTAGTATGATTATGACCGAGGATCATTCGGTATAATCATGACTTGATATAAATGATGTGACAAAAGTCCTCGATTGGCTTGTAATGCGATGATGGATAGTTTTGGTATGATTATGACCGAGGGGTGATTCGGTATAGTCATGACCATTGATAATTTGATGAAAATCCTTGGCCAAGTAGAATGCGAGGATGATTAGATATTGTGGTTTATTTATTAAAGTGAGTCTTAGTGATAAAAATTGATGAAAACCTTTTAAAACCTAAAAGATAGTAGACTTTATTTTCTACTTGACTCTTTTAATGGATTGCTTATTCATTGCAGATTAAAGCTGGTTTATCTATTGTATTTTATCGGTTTAACATTGTTGAAGGCTAATGATAATTTATTACGCATTATCTTAGTCATAATATTTTTTCTTGGGCTAGTTGAGCTCACCCTTTCTTTCTTTGTTCTCTTCGTGAAATGAGAACATATTTGGGACGAGTCGGGAAGGAGTAATGGTCCAGAGGATAGCATTTTAGTAGTCCTCACTATTACGTGAAATAGTGTGATAATATAGTTGTAATGAGGACTCCTTTTGAGTTTGTATAATATCTAAATAGACAATATTTGTATTAGAACTCACGGTTTATATGGTCGTATTATTAAGCGGCATTATATTAGTAAGTTGTATTTGAATTTATGTACCATGTAAGTGGCGACCCAAGATGGGTGGCGTATACCTAATTTTGGGGCGTCGCGGTTAGTATCGAGCTTAGGATATGATCCTGGCTAAGATGTGAGATAAGAACTAGGAGGGAGAGATAGGGAATTCCTTCGCTAGTATGACCTACCTAAGTTTATTTGGTATTTAATTGGTCGGTCGAGTATAGGGATAATATGTGATATGTTAATTAACCCTTGTTTTGTGGCGGTGTTTGAGAGAATTTAGATGTTGTGAAAATTTGAGATAAGTTATTGAAGCACATGAGAGTGTTAAATTCACTCAAACCAAAAGGTAACGACCAACAACACGATAATAATCATCTTGGTGGCAAAGAAACCATCGAACAATGATAACCATCGTGGGAGAAATTATCATGCTAAGAATGGTAACCACTTGGTGGTAATCATGGCAAAGATAATAGAAGTGGAAATTTCAAGAAGAGAAGGTCATTTAGCTCGATTTTGTTGTGCACCAAAGTCAAGTCTAGTTGGGGACGGTGGCACCAAAGGTGGATATGGACAAAACAAAGTCATTGGTTTTCATGAAGTGCATTTTTCATGACTTCTCAAAAAAGCAAGTGACCGAACGAAGTTAGCGCAGGTTAGTTAATTATAAATTCATGAAGTCTATACCTTATAAGATACCGGTTCTACCCATTATTTTATCTCTCTTGCTTGCGTTCAACATTTAAATTTGACTCAGGAGAAGTTAGACTTTGACTTATTGGTTGAAACTTTGTTGGGAGAAACCGTTACTACTTACTATTTTTTAATCTTGTTTGATTCAAATAAACACTTTCACGTTACTGTCGATCTTATCTTTTTGAAAATACTTGCCTTTGATGAGATTTTAGGAATCGATTGGTTAACTACTCATCATTGCTTTTCGTAAGGTTGTTAGCTTTTATATTCATAACTAAACAAATTCAAAGTGACCAAACCCCTAAAGTTAATTATTGTTATATCAAGCCATAAGTAAAGAGCCCCGAACCTTTCGTTGTTGACTTCCTTGTGTGGAATGCAAGAAGCCGGACTTTCGTAGGCGACGTCGTGGATGAAGATGGCAAGTTGATAGGTATCATTGTGAGGTGTTATCGAGGTTAAGGGATAGAAGTCACAGTTGGTATTAATGTGACGTCTTATTCAAGTCTTGAACGAGAGTAATGATTTTGAATGATATTTCTATCATTAATAAATTTCTTGGCGTATTCTTGAAGATTTCTAGCCTACCCTAGGCGTGAAATCGAATTTTGTATTGACCCGAGTTGAAAACCCATTTCTTAAACCCTCAAATATTTCTTCAACTAAAAGGATGCATTTACGTGGTTTATGATGAAAGTCATAATAAAAGCATTGGACTAATGAAAATCATGGGTATATGAAGTATTAGTAAGTGTTATGATGAGTTATGTTGGTTATTATGTGAAAACATGAAAGTTTCTTAGAAATCACAAAGAGTTGAAAATCGATTTTGGTGAAAAGCGTAACATGAAATTCAATTGACCATATCTCCTATTATATTTTGAATTTTTGAATGTGGTCAAGTCCTAGAGTTAGATCTATGAGTTACCTAACTAATCCAAGTGGAATTACTGGAAAAGGTGTTGTAGATTTTGTGTGGACTGATTTTAGCAAAGGAGTGCAAAGCTGTAAAATTTCAAAAAAGCTTACTGCCATGATTTTAGAGGGCTGTTTTGGCCACTTAAATTATGAGAAAAATTCTGGCCTTTTGGGACATGAAGGTATATGGTATAAAGTACCTCCTGTCCAAAAAAATGAGCTCATTTCGACTTAAAATGAGCAAGTTATGACTATTTCAATATTTAGGTTTTTAGGCAAAAACGCTATAACCAGGAGTTCTATAACTCCGATGACCATGAAATTTAAACTAGAAGCTCACGTTAACATGTGTAAGGTCCTGCCAAGATTTGGGAATTTTGGAGTTAAACTTGAGGTAGCTAATTTCTTAAGGAATTAATTAGAAATTGATTTTTGAAAAATAGTAAATGAATTTTAAAAATTAGAAAAAATATATTTTCATTATGGGACTATATTATGCTAAATCCCAGAAAAGAAATATTTTTGGGACTGATTTAGTATTTTCATGAAAATAGTTTAATTACGAACATATGAGTTAAATATGTTATGTGAAGTAACAAAGTTGAAAATAGGATTTTATGGCTAGAGAATCCTATATATAGTATATGTATATTTTTTGAGAGATTTGATAATTGGTGATGATATCTTATGAGTATGGCATTTTGAATGATTAAATGCATTATATGGTAAAAGCGTAAACAATTAAGATAAATTGTTTATAAATTTAAGAAGTGATTAAAATATTGTTATAATATTAATGATATTAGATTATGAGATTATTAAGTGATTGATAACATGGGGATATTCTTGAATCTGGATAAATTATATTATAAATGTTTAATATTTATCCTTTATCTCATTTGATTGATTCTTTATATCATTATCCTCATTGCTTATATTATGTTGAAAGTCATACGTGGCTGTAGTGCATAGATGGACTTGGTATGATTATGACCGAGGATTGTTTGGTATAATCATAACCGTAATTGAAAACACGATTATCTTTGGTAGTAGTGCATGGATAATTTGTGGTCGTGATACTAATGAATACACGATTATCTTTGGTCAGTAGTGCATGATAATGGTCGTGATCTTAATGGATAATTTGTGGTCTGGATAATTTGTGGTCGTGATACTTAATGAATACACGATTATCTTTGGTAGTAGTGCATGGATAATTTGTGGTCGGATACTAATGAATACACGATTATCTTTTGCCGTAATGGATAATTTGTGATTATCTTAATGGTACGTAGTGCATGGATAATTTGTGGTCGTGATCTTAATGAATACAATTACGATGCATGGATATCTTAATGAATACACAATTATCTTTGGCGTAGTGCATGGATAATTTGTGGTCGTGATCTTAATGAATACACGATTATCTTTCGCACGTAGTGCATGGATAATTTGTGGTCGTGATCTTAATGAATACACGATTATCTTTGTACGTAGTGCATGGATAATTTGTGGTCGTGATCTTAATGAATACACGATTATCTTTGGTAGTAGTGCATGGATAATTTGTGGTCGTGATACTAATGAATACACGATTATCTTTGGTCGTAGTGCATGGATAATTCGTGGTCGTGATATCTTAATGAATATCCTTGGCTTAGTGTAGTGCGGGGATGATTCGATGATATGGATTAATTATTGGTGAGTCTCGTGATGAAATATTAATTCATGGATGTGGTAAAAGTCAATCGTCTTTGGTAGTAGTGCATTGATAGACTTGGTATGATTATGACCGAGGATTATTCGGTATAATCATGATCAGTAATTGAAAACACGAATATCCTTAGCCGTAGTGCATGGATAATTCGTGGTCGTGATACTATTAAGCTAAGTCTCGGCATTATTGGTTTCTGATTTATATATCTTTGGCCCGTAGTGCAAAAGATGAATTGTTAATAAATATCTTTAGGCAAAAAGATGATTGTTAAGATGAATTTAATGTTTTCAACGATAAAGGTATTCAACGATAAAGGTATTATCTCCTCACCTCTTTATCATACAGTCGTACCCTAATTTCGAGGGTGAAATTCCATAAGGAGGGAGATTGTGAGACCCCAGATTTTATGAAATAAAGATTTAAATTTTGGTGAATAGTTAAAATAAGTTTTTTAATATTATGGTTTGAATTTGAGATAAAAATATTATAGTTGTGGGTAGTATTTATAAATTTTGCAATTATGCAGTGGTTATATTATATTCGATTGGTTGGGGAATATTAGGTTATAGCGTTCTTATTCACCGAAATTATTATTCACTCAGTATTGTTCACTCAGTATTTCACACTTTTTTGGTGGACTATTCACGTAATTATTATTCATGATACTAGAAAGCGAACAAAATATTTTATTGAAATACGGCGGAAGTTTTCTGGTTGATCTTTGTTGAACTACTCGGTAGTAAAAATACGATGTCGTGTGGTTGCGTAGTAGCTTTGCGATATTGATTATTGATGCTTATGTGAAAGAAGTCACTCGGTTTGATTCCATTATTGTCGATTAATAATATGAATTATTATAGCGATAATGACGTTTTGTTTTATTCAGTATTATTAACGTAATAAAAGCGAAACATCTTTTTATATAAAATAGAATACTTTATTAAAGTGTTATTCTATAAATAGAATATATTATATTTTATTATGCATAGTGTTGCATAGTGTTTTATAGTAGTGTTTTGCATAGTATTGCATAGTGTTTGCATAGTAAAATGTTTTTATATAAATAGAATATATTATATTTTATTTAAAAGATTTTGCTTTAAATATGGACCGTCAGATTAAAGTAAATCAATCTGGAATAGTTCATGGATTAATTACTATGCATTCTATTTTCCTATAAATAGAAGCTCATTCCTTCATTATTTTCTTACTTAATTCTTTGAAACTAGAGAGAGAAATTATAGAGAGAAGCTATAGAGAGAAAATTATAGAGAAAGAAGAAGAGTATTACAAGTACTTCACTACTTTGATATCCGGTCTTTTTACGGTAAAAGGTATTATTTGTTGTACCGTAAGGGATATTATTCTTATTCATGAAGAGAACTTCATTATTCCATTCTTTATTATTCATTGGAATAACTTGAATGTATCTGTGACATACCTATACTTGGTGAAATCCTCTGTTATTCCATTCATTATTATTACATTGGAATAACCTATAAAAAGTGGTATACCCTATACATAACTTTGTGTATCTGGCATATACCTATACTTGGTGAAATCCTTATGTTATTCCATTCCTTATTTATTACATTGGAATAACTTTGTATCTGTGAATCCCCTATACTTGGTGATCTTCTTACATTATTCCATTCTTTATTATTACATTGGAATATCACATGCGTCGATTTTTTATTATTCATTGGAACATGGTTCCATTGTTTATTATTCGCATTTATTATTACATCTTGGAATATCACATACGTGTGAATTATAGGACTGTGTTCCATTGTTTATTATTAGTTCCATCATTTATTATTACATTTGGATCATCCTGTGATTGTGAATTTCACGACTTTGGTTCCGTTATTATTATTATTACATTGGAATAACTTTGTCTATCTGAATCTTGCATGCATGGTGATTTCTTTTGTTATTCCATTCTTTATTATACCCGGTTGGTTAAAACTTTGACTTTATACTCCATGAAATTAGTAGAATATCCTTGATATTTGCGTTTCATCCGATATCTTTTCATGGAAATATTCTTACGATCATTCTTGAATTTTACTCTAAAAGCATGTATCTTGTTGACAATTTGACGTTAATAATTCCTGAAATTAATTCTTGAACTTGTTTTATTGAACTTATGTTTTATCCTGAATTACGTTATCTTTGGCTTACGTGCATAGATGAACATAGTATGATTATGACCGGGGTTATATTATAATGTTATCTAAATGATGTGACAAAAGCTTACGTAATGCATAGATGGATAGTTTTAGTATGATTATGACCGGGGGTGATTGGGGATCATTGATGATTTATAATCACCGTGACTGATGCGAGGGATGATTAATATGATGGTGACAAAAGTCCTCGATAGCTTAGTGATAAAAATGATGGAAACCTTTTTGGTATGATTATGACCGGGGGTGATTGGATCGGTATATTCATGACCATTGATAATTTGATGAAAATCCTTGGCCAGTGAATGCTAATGATAATGATTAGATGGTGGTTTATTTATTTTTTTCGGCTTTGAGCTCACCCTTTCTTTCCTTTGTTCTCTTGAGAAATGAGAATGAGGTCGAGTTGGTGAGTGAATAGATTGTTTGATATACTTATCTTATTCATTTATTAATAAAAAGTATTAATTTATTAAAGGCTTTTAATTATCTACATGATCTTTGTTTTTTATAATATGTGATAAACCCGTAGTTTTAAGCAATGCTTTTAGAATAATGATGATGATCATTCTAATGAGATCTAAATTCTTAGAAAGCTTAAAACTAAAATAGTTCCCAATCGTTGGATTACTAAATTTGGGATTAGTGAATCAGGATAGATTGGTACACGTTGCTTGCTCATTGGATGAGGATGATTGATCTCATGATCATTTGTGTGGAACACTACGCATAGTATGTAGGTGCTTATTAGAGAATAAGTTCCTTTGAGCATTGGCTCATTAAGGAATACCTAATGGAGTTTTACTTACTTGCTGTCGATAGGAATTCTGTAGTGATAGTAGTCAAGTGATCCTTGGACTTGAGATCATCATAGTATCTTGTGTATGATGAGTTATACTTTGACTTATTCCTTAAGACCCTTAGGGTATATCAAAGGGTATGCTTGGGTATAATAAGTTATACGTGGAGATAATGTATGATCGATAAAGAATCTACCACTTCTAATAAAAAGAGAAATGTCTATGTGATTCGATAAATGACAACCCGGTAGTCCTTGGCGAAGCGAGAATGAAATTAGAAAGGAGTTTCTAATTTGCATTATTTGGAGTTGTGCATTTAAGGATGAAATACATATAATTAAATAAAATAAGACTTGTGATAATTCCATGTCTTATATTTAATTGGGACATTGTATGGTGGAAGGATTGAATTATACGGTAACTATTTACTCGAAAGGTTCTTTTATGATTAATGTTGAAATCTATATTATCTGGAAAGTCGTTGATCATTAGGGAGAACTTATCCTATTGTAGAATAAATATTATTTATTTAAATAAATTAATTATTTAATTTATTTATTTAAATAAGATTAAATTATTCTAATTGATTTATTCACTGTAGGTTTAATATGGAGAACCTAAAGGGTCACACCATAAAAGGAAGAATAATTATTTAAGAAGTTAATGGCATAATCGTAATAATATGTTAAGTATATTTAATTTAATCTATGGTGATAGAATAAATTAAATAGCTTAATATTATTATTTAATATTTTAGAAATATTAAATATAAATTAATAAGAGAGTCTTATTAATATTATTACAATTATTATTATTTTTAATTTCTAAAGAGTTTAGGAATTAATTTAATATAAGTACTCTCATTTATTCCTAATTGGATTAGGAGGAAAATTAGTTAAAGGAGTTTAATTAATTATCCTAATAAGATTAGGGAGCTTAATTAATTAAAAAAATTTAATTAATTAAATAAAACCCAATTTCTTAATTTTAAGGTGGGTTTTGATATCTATAAATAAAGAGTCTTATATGGGTGATATGGGTTGTTGACTTTTTCAAATATCGTAATAATTCCAATTGTTGGAAGTACTTCTTTTCTATAGAGATAGAAAAACTAGGGTTTAGTGACCACCCATCTTCTTGAATCCTTCTTCTTCCTTGGTGGATCACCTCTAGAGGCCAAACACTTGGGTGGCTAGCGTTGATCGAAAGGAAGGAACCAAAGCCGGTGGATTCAAGTTGAGCGAAAAGGATTTGGAGGTGAACTTGTACACGAGGAAGCTCGATCTTGAGGGTATGATTTTATTCTTTATCTTTTCGTTTAATTAATAATTGTGCATAAAAGGGTGATCCGGGTATATGGTTTATAAATTTTAAACTACGATTTTACACGTTTAGCTTTTTTATGCAATTTGATTGCGTTCTTGAATATTACAAACCTAACGGTGGCATCGAGCCGAACCTTTATGCGAATTATTAATTATTTTAATTTGATATGTATATTGATATGTGTTTAGAACAATTTAATTGGGCATAATTTTATTGTATAAAATTTATTATAAAAAAAAAAAAAAAAAAAATCTAAAAAAAACTTTTCATAGCATTCTTTGGTATACCACATTATTTTTTTTTTTTTATGAATATGTAGTGATGCGTTGATTTGATTCATTGAAGAATTTAAAAGCGTATTAAAGATATATTATTATATATATATTTTATTTAAAAAAAAAGGGATATATATATATATTGATATAAAGGCACGGAAAAAGGAATATATATATATATATATATATATATTGGTTATATATATATATATATTATATATATATATATATATATATATATATATATATATATATATATATATATATATATATATATATATATATATATATATATATATATATATATATATATATATATATATATATATATATATATATATATATATATATATATATATATATATATTCTTAATTATTTTATAATTAAAATAAAAGTTTATTTTAATTTTAAAAAATAAAAGGTTTATTTTAATATTAAAATAAAAAGTTTATTTTAATTTTAAAATTAAATTTCATCTTAACTAATTAGAGTTGGAATTGGATTCCATGATAACTAATTAATTGGAGTTGAAATTGGATTTTATTTTTTAAAATTGGTTTATTTGTGAATAGGAAAGTAAATCCATCTTTCCTTAAATAAAGGAGTTTATTTAGATATGAAATAAGATTTCATATTATTCAAAATAAAAAGTTTATTTGTGAATTTATTTCCTTAAATAAAGGAGTTTATTTAGATATGAAATAAGATTTCATATTTTCCAAAATAAAGGAGTTTATTTTGAATATGAAATAAGATTTTATTATTAAAAAATAAAGGAGTTTATTTGTAATTAATTAAAATAAAGAGTTTTCTTTAATAAAGATTTTTTTTTTTTATATGGAATTGGATTCCATAATTAATTAAAATAAAGGAGTTTATTTTGATTAAAGATTTTGATTAAAATAAAATAGTTTATTTTATTCAAAAATTGGATAAATTAAAATAAAATAGTTTTATTTTGATTTAAATTTGGATTAAAATAAAGGAGTTTATTTTGATTCAAAATTAGATTTTATACTAACTAAATTTGCCCATTAAATGATATCAATATATATATTAAATGTTTATTATTAATAAGATGAATGTTATTTATTGATGCGTATGATGATGTGTATGATAATAAATGGGATTGATTATGGATTATTGACGATGTGATTGGATTTTATTTTAGTTGGATGCATGAATGTATGGGTTTTATTAAATGGGGAATTCTGCGTACCTCGTCTTCTCTAATTTTTTTCTTAATGTAAATTCTATCTCCCTCTATGTACTTTCCCTTTATTTCTTTGATCGAGGTTTCTATTTATTTTAAATAGTTTTGTAATAGGAATAGTTAGAATTAATTTTGAAAAAATTGGAGATCGAGATAAGGAGGCGCTTGAAGACCCGTTTGTAATGGAGCAGGGTTTAAATGTAATAGTTATATTTAAATATTATTTCTTGCACCCCCAGGGTTTGACCTTTTGGTTCACTTGGTGGCTCTAGTGAACAAACTAGAATAAAGTCCATAATCAATCCGGGTAGAATATAGTATTCTATATGCATGCTTATACTATATATATATATATATATTATGCAAACATGCCGCATGTTAATTAATATAATGCGTATTATATTATATATATATATAAATGCTTGCTAAGCAAGATAGAGACAAATTAATAACAAACCCCTCGATTTTTTTTATATTAAGTCTAGCGTTGAAGATATTTGGAATATCGAGCGTAAGCCTTCTAACATGATAAAATTAATAGAGTATTAAATATTTAATATGAGTTTGTTGTGTCACCACAAGGCAAGTATTAAGTATTTAAGATGTTAATTTATCACATTTGATGCTTATAAAGAAAATTGAACAATATTGTTTTGTTGTGTCACCACAAGGATGATATTTTTCTTTTTGAATATATGGAGTGCTAGGTTGGACTTAACTTGGATAATTTTGATTCGGATGTGCCACCACTTGATCAAAATAATCTAAGAAGCAAAAGAAAAGGAGTTGCATAGTTGATGTAATTGACAAAAGTTGTCTACCTATTTATTTATATATAGTTTGTTTGTCATTACACCACAAGGCTATATACATTTGAAATGGGATCCTTATTCTCACTAGCAAATCTTTAATTAGATTTTTTAGAACTATATAAGTGAGGTAATATAGTTTGAAGAAAATAGTGGGAGATACCAATTTAAAACAAGACCTAATTTATTTTGGTAATTAATAAAAGAATGTATGTTAAAATGTTGTTAATTACAAATTCATTTCTGAGAATTTTACAATGTCTAAAATTACTATCAACTGCGAAGCATATTAGATGCTAAATTAACGGGCCAAATTAAGCGGATTGGTTAAGGAATTTGAGAATAGTTCTCATCATTTGAAAAGCTATCTTATGTCATAATCGCCTATCCTGCAATAGTTGCGAACAATGCCTCGAGGAAAGATTGCTACTTTTAGAAAGTGGCGAGATGATGCTGTGATTGGCTCGATGCATCATGCTCGCATCCATGAGTACTTGAGCTTGACGTCGGCGTGAAACTATGGATGCTCTCTACTATATTCTGCACATCAAGTAGTTGATGGTGAGGAAAGTAGGGGTGATAGATATCGGATATCTAAGGAGCTCTTAGATCTAGAATGGCCGATGGCACTATAAATGCAGAACAAAAGTTCTTAACATAATCAATTTGATTGATCGATTAGGACAATTTGGTTTTGTCATGGATGGAGAGTTGAGCAAGATTTGATCTTGCACTCACTCCGGACTCCTTTCACAATTGTTGTGAATTTTTCATATGAACAAGCTAGATATCGACCTCGTTGATTTGCTTAACATGTTGAAAAATGTTGAGAGTCACTTTCGACAAGAAAGACCATGTCTTCTTGGTAGGGGCCAAAGGATCTTACGAAAAGAAGAGCGATTCAAAGAAGGTAAATAGAAAGGCGTAAACAAAGGATAATAAGAACAAAAGCGATACGGATAGCAAAGGTTTGCTTCCCTTGCAATAAGCTTTGGACCTTTGGAAAGAAAGCTGCGAGAAGCATCTTTGAGAGGCTAACGAAAAGAAGCTTAGTGAAGTTTGGTTACAAATACAATTTTTTTGTTGATGATTGAAATAATTTTTCTTTAAGTCGAGGTTCTACTTGGGTATTGGATCTGAGCTTTGGTTATCATAAATATAGATTTATGAAGGGAGGACAGCAGTAGAAAGCTAAACAAATATAAAATAATCTATATGTGGAAAATGAAGCAAAGGTTGCCATATTAGCCATAGAAACTTATAGTTTAGCAATGCCTACGGGCAAATCTATTAAGTCGATAAGTTGTTATTGTATTCGAGTTCTTGTTAGAAACATTATTTCCATTTTATTGTTGAATGATGAAATCTTTGGTATTATAATTAAGAACAATTGTTGTTCTATTTATAATAATAATGTTTTGTATAGAGGCTGGAATATTACTTAATAAATTTTGTATACTTGACTTACGTGAAAATAATTTTGCATATTGAACAAATTAGTATAAGAAAAGGAGATGATCATTCAAAGAGTTGAATGTATGTATTTTTTGAAATACAAGTGTGAATTATTTGAAAGGTTCAAAAAATTGAAGTGAAACAAATTGGCAAAGTATTAAGATTCTTTGATTAGATCGAGGAATAAATACTTGTGCTTGATAAGTTTCTAGATCATCTCAAATGGTTTTCTCATAATAATGGACACCTCACGATCTGTAATAATTGATTGATGTATCGAAAGGAAAAATCGTACCTTGTTGGACATAGATGCGGTCCATAATGATTTTCTGAGCATTCCGGTATCCCTTACAGGATAATGTCCTAGAAATGGCTGCATATCTACGAAAAGGTAACCTCAAAATCCATTTGAAGACTCCATAAAAAAAGTTATGGACGGGGAGGATTCTAATCTTAAGTATGTTAAGATAAGGGTTGTCGACTTATGTGAAAAGGTTTCAAAAGGATAAGCTTGGGACAAGATTTGACAAGTGTCTGATTTGTGGGACATCTAAAGTAAGTTTAGGGTATATGTTCTATAATCTACTTAGCAAAAGGTGTTTGTTCTGAAAAACTTTGCCTTCTAAGATAAAGGTGTTTTATCATTGAAGGGGCTAGTGGGAGGATAATAGATCTTGAAGAGTTCAAGAACCACAAAACAACTTATAAAGTCGAATAAGAGGAACTTTGTAGATGAACCTATTGTACCACAATTGAGATCGTAAATGCGGAATAGTACAGAAGAAGATACCTAGGAGGTATGGATTCATCATGGATGATGATGATGATGAGTACATCATCATGAAGATGATGATCGAGTTACATTCGATGAGGTAAAGACTTTCTAGTGTGTACAAAAGGGTCGATGGGGTTTTGATGAAGCGATCGATCAAAAATTCTAGTATTATATGTTGATATACTACGGATGAGGAATGACATACCAATGCTACTGATCGGTAAAGATAAAGTTGTCTAAACATTCCTCCATGAATGATTTGGGAAGAGTATCTTAATTGGGGATAAAATCTATATAGATAGATTTAAGAGGATGCTCGACTTAACCCGAGCGTATATTCATTTGATGCTAAAGTCGTTTAGCATGGCAAACTCAAGAGATGTCTCATGTCGATGAGCTATGGGTGTATCTCTCTTAATAGTCCCCACAGGACTCCACGAAAAGAGAGGTCGCATGAGTGACAATCATGTATCTGATGAAATATACGAGACACGATGTTGATCGGTCGTATTATGGAGAAGTTCACTATGAGTCGGTGAAAAACATCTTAAAGTTCTTAGCAAGGCACTAAGGATGTGATCATATTCATGGTGGGTCTAAATTAAAACTAGAGGCTTATGAGACTCAAGTTTTTGAAGAGACGAGACCAGAGAGATGACGAGAAAATCCACTTTAAGGTAAAGCGTTATCTTGAGCGAGTGGTGTAGTGAATTGGAAAGGTTCGAAGCAATGAAAGAGTTCTTTGGTTTAGTGATAAAGAAAAAGTATATAGCTATAAATGAAGGCTGCATGAGTTGATTGTTTGGATTAAAAGTTCATTCTGAGAACTAGGAATAGTTCTAAGTCTCATCTTGGATCTAAACATGTGTTGTGGCACTTTCATTTGATTATTAGAATCATTGAAAGATGGGAAATCACTATAGAGATAGTGGACTCTCATGAACAACATTACATATCCATTAACTAAAGCTTATCCAATGACGGGGGATAATCGTCACTTAGAGAGAAGAAGAGTATGAGATACCATGGCGATTGGCTTTAGTCTGAGTGGGAGATTGAAAGTAGTATGCACACAAGCCGATCATGTTTGATGATAAAGCATATACTTTGTAACAATCTTATTCATTTATTAATAAAAAGTATTAATTTATTAAAGGCTTTTAATTATCTACGTGATCTTTGTTTTATAATATGTGATAAACCCGTAGTTTTAAGCAATGCTTTTAGAATAATGATGATGATCATTCTAATGAGATCTAAATTCTTAGAAAGCTTAAAACTAAAATAGTTCCCAATCGTTGGATTACTAAATTGGGGATTAGTGAATGGGATAGATTGTACATACATACATCGTTGCTTGCTCGTTGGATGAGGATGATTGATCTCATGATCATTTGTGTGGAACACTAAAAGCAAGTATGTAGGTGCTTATTAGAGAATAAGTTCCTTTGAGCGTGGCTCGCTAAGGAATACCTAATGGAGTTTTACTTGCTGTCGATAGGAATTCTGTAGTGATAGTAGTCTACAAGTGATCCTTGGACTTGAGATCATCATAGTATCTTGTGTATGATGAGTTATACTTTGACTTATTCCTTAAGACCCTTAGGGTATATCAAAAGGTATGCTTGGGTATAATAAGTTGTACATGGAGATAATGTATGATCGATAAAGAATCTACCACTTCTAATAAAAGAGAAATGTCTATGTGATTCGATAAATGATGACCCGGTAGTCCTTGGCAATGAGAATGAAATTAGAAAGGAGTTTCTAATTTGCATTATTTGGAGTTGTGCATTTAAGGATCGAAATACATATAATTAAATAAAATAAGACTTGACGGTAATTCCATATCTTATATTTAATTGGGACATTGTATGGTGGAAGGATTGAATTGTACGGTAACTATTTACTCGAAAGGTTCTTTTATGATTAATGTTGAAATCTATATTATCTGGAAAGTCGTTGATCATTTAGGGAGGCTTATCCTATTGTAGAATAAATATTATTTATTTAAATAAATTAATTGTTTAATTTATTTATTTAAATAAGATTAGAATTATTCTAATTGATTTATTCAATAGGTTTAATATGGAGAAACTAAAAAAGGGTCACACCATAAAAGGAAGAATAATTATTTAAGAAGTTAATGGCATAATCGTAATAATATGTTATGTATATTTAATTTAATCTATGGTGATAGAATAAATTAAATAGCTTAATATTATTATTTAATATTTTAGAAATATTAAATATAAATTAATAAGAGAGTCTTATTAATATTATTACAATTATTATTATTTTAATTTCTAAAAGAGTTTAGGAATTAATTTAATATAAGTACTCTCATTTTTATTCTAATAAGATTAGGAAGGAAAATTAATTAAAGGAGTTTAATTAATTATCCTAATAAGATTAGGAGCTTAATTAATTAAAAGAATTTAATTAATTAAATAAAACCCAATTCCTTAATTGTTAAGGTGGGTTGCCACATCTATAAATAAGAGAGTCTTATTATGGGTGGTGTGGGTTGTTGACTTTTTCTAATATATAATATAATAATTCAATTGTTGGAGAGTGCGCCTTTTACATAGAGATAGAAAAACTAGGGTTTAGCCAACCACCCATCTTCTTGAATCTTTCTTCTTCCTTGGTGGATCACCCTCAGAGGCCGAACACTTGGGTGGCTAACGTTGATCGAAGGAAGGAACCAAGCCGGTGGATTCAAGTTGAGCGAAAGGATTTGGAGGTGAACTTGTACACGAGGAAGCTCGATCTTGAGGGTATGATTTTATTCTTTATCTTTTTCGTTTAATTAATAATTGTGCATAAAGGGTGATCCAAGGGTATATGGTTTGTAAAATTTTAAAACTACGATTTTTTTACTTAGCTTTTATGCAATTTGATTTTTGAAATTTGATTGCGTTCATGAATATTACGAATTAAATTGTTTTAATTTGTTATTTTTTTTATTTTATTTTTTAGAATATATATATATATATATATATATATATATATATATATATATATATATATATATATATATATATATATATATATATATATATATATATTATTCTTAATTATTTTATAATTAAAATAAAAGTTTATTTTAATTTTAAAATAAAAAGTTTATTTTAATATTAAAATATAAAGTTTATTTTAATTTTAAAATTAAATTTCATCTTAACTAATTAGAGTTGGAATTGGATTCCATAATAACTAATTGGAGTTGAAATTGGATTTTATTTTTCCTAAAAAAAAAAGGAGTTATTTGTGAATAGGAAAGTAAATCCATCTTTCCTTAAATAAAGGAGTTTATTTAGATATGAAATAAGATTTCATATTATTCAAAATAAAAGAGTTTATTTGTGAATAGGAAAGAGAATCGTAATTTCCTTAAATAAAGGAGTTTATTTAGATATGAAATAAGATTTCATATTATTCAAAATAAAGGAGTTTATTTGTGAATAGGAAAGATAATCGTGTTTCCTTTAATAAAAGATTTTTTTTTTTACATGGAATTGGATTCCATAATTAATTAAAATAAAAGAGTTTATTTTAATTAAAGATTTTTTATATATATATATATTTGGAATTGGATTCCATAATTAATTAAAATAAAGGAGTTTATTTTGATTAAAGATTTTGATTAAAATAAAATAGTTTATTTTATTCAAAATTGGATAAATTAAAATAAAATAGTTTTATTTTGATTTAAATTTGGATTAAAATAAAGGAGTTTATTTTGATTCAAAAATAGATTTTATCTAACTAAATTTGCCCATTAAATGATATCAATATATATATTAAATGTTTATTATTATTCATATGAGATGAATGTTATTTATTGATCGTATGATGATGTGTATGATAATAAATGGGATTGATTATGGACTATTGACCGATGTGATTGGATTTTATTTTAGTTGGATGCGTGAATGTATGGGTTTTATTAAATGGGAATTCTGCGTACCCTCGTCTTCTCTAATTTTTCTTAATGTAAATTCTATCTCTCTCTCTATGTACTTTCCCTTATTAGCTGATCGAGGTTTCTATTTATTTTAAATAGTTTTGTAATAGGAATAGTTAGAATTAATTTTGAAAAATTGGAGATCGAGAAAGAAAGAGGAGGCGCTTGAAGACCCGTTTGTAATGGAGCAGGGTTTAAATGTAATAGTTATATTTAAATATTATTTCTTGCACCCTAGGGTTTGACCTTTTGGTTCACTTGGTGGCTCTAGTAGACAAACTAGAATAAAAGTCCATAATCAATCCGGGTAGAATATAGTATTCTATATATGCATGCTTATGCTTATATATATTATATATTATGCAAACATGCTTCGCATGTTAATTAATATAATAGCGTATTTTTATATATATATATAATAAATAAATGCGCTAAACAAGATGAGACAAATTAATAACAAACCCTCAATTTTTTTTATATTAAGTCTAGCGTTCAAAGATATTTGGAATATCGAGCGTAAGCCTTCTAGCATGATAAAATTAATAGAGTATTAAATATTTAATATGAGTTTGTTGTGTCACCACAAGGCAAGTATTAAGTATTTAAGATGTTAATTTATCACATTTGATGCTTATAAAGAAAATTGAACAATATTGTTTTGTTGTGTCACCACAAGGATGATATTTTTCTTTTTTGAATATATGGAGTGCTAGGTTGGACTTAACTTGGATAATTTTGATTGGATGTGCCACCACTTGATCAAAATAATCTAAGAGCAAAAAAAAAGGAGTTGTATAGTTGATGTAATTGACAAAAGTTGTCTACTATTTATTTATATATAGTTTGTTGTGTCACCACAAGGCTATATACATTTGAAATGGGATCCTTATTCTCACTAGCAAATCTTTAATTAGATTTTCTTAGAAGAACTATATAAGTGAGGTAATATAGTTTGAAGAAAATAGTGGGAGATACCAATTTAAAACAAGACCTAAATTATTTTGGTAATTAATAAAAGAATGTATGTTAAAATGTTGTTAATTACAAATTCATTTCTGAGAATTTTACAATGTCTAAAATTACTATCAACTGCGAAGCATATTAGATGCTAAATTAATTGGACCTAATTAAAGCGGATTGGTTAAGGAATTTGAGAATAGTTCTCATATTTGAAAAGCTATCTTATGTCATGTCGCCTATCCTGCAATAGTTTGCGAATGATGCCTCTGAGGAAGAGATTGCTACTTTTAGAAAGTGGCGAAGATGATGCCTGATTGGCTCGATGCATCATGCTCGCATCCATGAGTATGAGCTTGGCGTCGGCATGAAACTATGGATGCTCTTACTATACTCTGCACATCAAGTAGTTGATGGTGAGGAAAGTAGGGCCCGATAGATATCGGATATCTAAGGAGCTCTTCCGTCTAGAATGGCCGATGGCACTATAAATGCTGAGACAAAAGTTCTTAACATAATCAATTTGATTGATCAATTAGGACAATGGTTTTGTCATGGATGGAGAGTTGAGCAAGATTTGATCTTGCACTCACTCCGGACTCCTTTCACAATTGTTGTGAATTTTTCATATATGAAACAAGCTAGATATCGACTCATTTGATTTGCTTAACATGTTGAAAAATGTTGAGAGTCACTTTTCAACTTTCGACGAAAGACAAAGTCTTCTTGGTAGGGGCCAAAGGATCTTACGAAAAGAAGAGCGATTCAAAGAAGGTAAATAGAAAGGCGTAAAACAAAGGATAATAAGAACAAAAGCGTCACGGATAGCAAAGGAGTTTGCTTCCACCTGCAATAAGCTTTGGACCTTTGGAAAGAAAGCTGCGAGAAGCGTCTTGGAGAGGCTAACAAAGAAGCTTAGTGAAGTTTTGAGTTTATAAATCTGATTTTGTTCATGATTGAAATAAATTTTTCTTTAAGTCGAGGTTCTACTTGGGTATTGGATACCGACTTTGGTTATCATAAATATAGATTTATGAAGGGACCAAGCAGTAGAAAGCTAAACAAATATAAGTAATCTATGTGTGGGAAATGAAGCAAAGTTTGTTGCATTAGCTATAGAAACTTATAGTTTAGCAATACTACTGGGCAAATCTATTAAGTCGATAAGTTGTTATTGTATTTCAATTCTTGTTAGAAACATTATTTCCATTTTATTGTTGAATGATAAAATTTTTGGTATTATAATTAAGAACAATTGTTGTTTCTATTTATAATAATAATGTTTTTGTATAGAAATGGAATATTACTTAATAAATTTTGTATACTTGACTTACATGAAAATAATTTTGCATATTGAACAAATTAGTATAAGAAAAGGAGATGATCATTGAAAAGAGTTGAATGTGTGTATTTGTTGAAAACAAGTGTGAATTATTTGAAAGGTTGAAAAGAATTTGAAGTGAAACAAATTGGCAATGTATTTAGATTCTTTGATTAGATCAAGGAATAAATACTTGTCTGATAAGTTTCTAGATCATCTCAAATGGTTTTCTCATAATGGACACATCGATCTTGATAATAATAATTGATTGATGTATCGAAGGAAAAATCGTACCTTGTTGGACATAGTGCGGTCCATAATGATTTTCTACCGACATTCCGGTATCCTTACAGGATAATGTCCTAGAAATGGTGCATATATCTGAAAATGGTAACCTCAAAAATCCACCCCAAGACTCCATAAAAGTTATGGGCGGGGAGGATTCCTAATCTTAAGTATGTTAAGATAAGGGTTGTCCAACTTATGTGAAAAGGTTTCAAAAGGATAAGCTTGGGACAAGATTTGACAAGTGTGATTTGTGGGACATCCTAAAAGTAAGTTTAGGGTATATGTTCTATAATCTACTTAGCAAAAGGTGTTTATTCACGAAAAACAGCGCTTACAAGATAAAGGTGTTTATCATTGAAGGGGCTAGTGGGAGGATAATAGATCTTGAAAAGTTCAAGAACCACAAAACACTTATAAGTCGAATAAGAGGAACACGTAGATAGAACTATTGTACCCTGGCAAGATAAATAAATCGGAATAGTCAAGAAGATACCTAGGAGGTATGGATTCATCATGGATGATGATGATGAAGTACACATCATAGAAGATGATGATCGAGTTACATTCGATGAGGTAAAGACTTCTGAGTGTATACAAAAAAATGGGGAAAGGGGGAGGCGTCGTGACATTCCTAATATTATATGTTGATATCTACGGATAAGGAATGACATACCAATGCTACAATCGATAAAGATAAAGTTGTCTAAACATTCCTCCATGAATGGTTTGGGAAGAGTATCTTAATTGGGGATAAAATCTATATAGATAGATTTAAGAGGATGCTCGACTTAACCCGAGGCGTATATTCATTTGATGCTAAAGTCGTTTAGCATGGCAAACTCAAGAGATATCTCATGTCGATGAGCTATGGAGTGTATATCTCTTAATAGTCCCCACAGACTCACGAAAAGAGAGTCGCATGAGTGACTATCATGTATGCGATGAAATGTACGAGACACGATGTTGATCGGTCATATTATGGAGAAGTTCACTATGAGTCGGTGAAAAACATCTTAAAGTTCTTACTTGGCACTAAGGATGTGAGCATATTCATGGTGGGTCTAAATTAAAACTAGAGGGCTTATGAGACTCAAGTTTTTTCGAATGCAGACCAAGACGACAAAATCCACTTTAAGGTAAAGCGTTACCTTGAGCAGTGGTGTAGTGAATTGGAAAGGTTCCAAAGCAAAGAAAAGAGTTCTTTGGTTTAGTGATAAAGACAAAGTATATAGCTATAAATGAAGGCTATGAGTTGATTGTTTGGATTAAAAGTTCATTATAGAACTAGGAATAGTTCCTAAGTCTCATCTTGGATCTAAACATGTGTTGTGGCACTTTCATTTGATTATTAGAATCATTGAAAGATGGGAAATCACTATAGAGATAGTGGACTCTCATGAACAACATTACATATCCATTAATTAAAGCTTATCCAACGGCGGGATAATCGTCACCAGAGAGAAAAGAGTATAAGATACCATGGCGATTGGCTTTAGTGCAAGTGGGAGATTGAAAAAGTAGTATGCACACAAGCCGATCATGTTTGATGATAAAGCGTATACTTTGTAACAATCTTATTCATTTATTAATAAAAAGTATTAATTTATTAAAGGCTTTTAATTATCTACATGATCTTTGTTTTATAATATGTGATAAACCCATAGTTTTAAGCAATGCTTTTAGAATAATGATGATGATCATTCTAATGAGATCTAAATTCTTAGAAAGCTTAAAACTAAAATAGTTCCCAATCGTTGGATTACTAAATTGGGGATTAGTGAATCAGGATAGATTGGTACATCGTAACTTGCTTTCGTTGGATGAGGATGATTGATCTCATGATCATTTGTGTGGAGACACTAAAAGCAAGTATGTAGGTGCTTATTAGAGAATAAGTTCCTTTGAGCGTGGCTCGCTAAGGAATACCTAATGGAGTTTTATTTGCTGTCGATAGGAATTCTGTAGTGATAGTAGACAAGTAATCCTTGGACTTGAGATCATCATAGTATCTTGTGTATGATGAGTTATACTTTGACTTATTCCTTAAGACCCTTAGGGTATATCAAAGGGTATGCTTGGGTATAATAAGTTGTACACGTGGAGATAATGTATGATCGATAAAGAATCTACCACTTACAATAAAAAGAAGAGAAATGTCTATGTGATTCGATAAATGACAACCCAGTAGTCCTTGGCAAAGAGAATGAAATTAGAAAGGAGTTTCTAATTTGCATTATTTGGAGTTGTGCATTTAAGAATTGAAATACATATAATTAAATAAAATAAGACTTGTGATAATTCCATATCTTATATTTAATTGGGACATTGTATGGTGGAAGGATTGAATTGTCAGACGGTAACTATTTAATCAAAGGTTCTTTTATGATTAATGTTGAAATCTATATTATACGGAAAGTCGTTGATCATTAGGGAGGCTTATCCTATTGTAGAATAAATATTATTTATTTAAATAAATTAATTGTTTAATTTATTTATTTAAATAAGATTAGAATTATTCTAATTGATTTATTCACAATAGGTTTAATATGGAGAACCTAAAGGGTCACACCATAAAAGGAAGAATAATTATTTAAGAAGTTAATGGCATAATCGTAATAATATGTTAAGTATATTTAATTTAATCTATGGTGATAGAATAAATTAAATAGCTTAATATTATTATTTAATATTTTAGAAATATTAAATATAAATTAATAAGAGAGTCTTATTAATATTATTACAATTATTATTATTTTAATTTCTAAAAGAGTTTAGGAATTAATTTAATATAAGTACTCTCATTTATTCCTAATAAGATTAGGAGGTTAAATTAATTAAAAGAGTTTAATTAATTATCCTAATAAGATTAGGGAGCTTAATTAATTAAAAAATTTAATTAATTAAATAAACCCAATTCCTTAATTATTAAGATGGGTTGCCCACATCTATAAATAAGAGAGTCTTATTATGGGTGATATGGGTTGTTGACTTTGACAAATTTGACATAATTCCACGAAATACACCTTTTCAGATAGAAAACTGTTGGAGAACCACCCTTTTCTTGAATAGAGATAGAAAAACTGGGGGTAACGTTGATCAAAGGAAGGAACCAAACCCGTGGATTCAAGATTGAAAGGATTTTCTTCTTCCTTGGTGGATCTTCAAGAGGTATGATTTATTCTTTATCTTTTCGCTTAATTAATAACACTTGGGATGGTATATGGTTTATAAATTTTAAACTCGATTTTTGATCGAAGGAAGCAATTTGAACAAACCTAATGTGGATCGAGCCCAAACCTTTGAGCGAATTATTAATTGTTTTAATTTGATATGTATTGGATGTGTGAACAATTTAAACTATAAAATTTATTATAAAAAAAAAAGCTTCGATCTTAATCAAGTGGATCCTAATTTTTTTTTTCTTTATCTTTTCGCATTATTTGGTATACCAATATATTTTTTTTGTGCATTAAATCACGGTGATCAGGAGGTATATGGTTTGTAAATCGAGATTTTTAAATCTGTCTTGACTAGAGTTAAATAGTTGCCTCAAACCCCAGTATCCTGTTTCCTAATGCTTCATCATCATCATATCAAAATTATGTCAGCAGCAAAATTGCACCATTTATGAAGATTTCGAGATAATTAGAGATCCGAGACTTATTACATCAGCAAAGGCAAGTTAACCTAGTTATATTATTATTTTAACTCAAGTGATTTGTTCGAGTTATATCATTATTTCAACTTTGTGTAGTTAACTAGCTTTGTTCGGTTATATCATTATTTCAACTTTGTCGAGCTTTGTTCAGTTATTCGGTAAAATCAAATAACCCAAAAGTATTACCCGTATAAACTAACCGAGAGTTAGTATGCCTTAAAATATAAAAAAATATAGACACTACATTTCGTGTTAAATAAAATCTATTTAGTACCCAGTTAAGTATGCCTTAAAATTAAAAAAATATTGAACTTAAACTATATTTAGTTAAGTTAAACTATATTTAAATTCTAGCACCTAGTTAAAAAATATATTAAAAATATACTTAATATATAATTAGTCAAGCTAAATTGTACTCCAATAATAATTAAATTGTACCTATATAATAACGAGTTAAATGATTGAAAATAATAAAAAAAATACACTTAAAAATACTTAGTTAAGTTTAGTTGTACTTAATTATCTGAGAACATGTGTGCTCTATAAAATATATGTGTGACCGTTTGAACTAAGACAATATCAATATTGACTTTATTCAAACATAATATATTGATTTAACATATCTGTGATATGTCTGTTTTATCACTTGAAAATATGTGTATTAGATAGTGTTTTTTGTGAACTTAATTAATTCATCTTGTTGTTTTTTTTATTTAGAATTTTTTCATAAATTGTTTACTTTTTCTTGAAGCTCCTAACTAGTTAATGATACGCATCACCCGAAACGAATACTAAAATTGATACCGAGCCAAAACATGACTTTTTAAAATATAGGCCGCTACAATGAATTTGAAACATAAATAGAGGGGATCCTAATTCCAGCACCTCCTTACAGATGGGAATAGGATTGATATGGATACTAATTTAAAAATGGGGTGAACAGGCAAATTTGGAGCAAAGTTTTAAATGACAAGACACCAAAAACAAAAATTCTATGTGAACATGAAAATTAGACATATATGTATTTGAATTTCTTTTATTTGTATTTTGATCCCCAATGGGAGGTAAAAATACAAATAAATAAAATTAAATATACTCATGTCCAATTTTTATGTCCGCATAGAAAAGCTCTACCAAAAAAATATAGAAAGCGGGTGATTTAGATTTGGATTTGGTGGACTGATTTGGAATAGAATTTTAACCCTATATGGTATAGAATTTAAATTCAAGAATCTCAAATTTCCACTATTTTATCAAATTATTATAGAAATAAATTGGTCAATTCACACGCCAACCTTAAAGTATTATTTTTTCAAAAGAGCTTTTTTAAATAAGTTTGAGTTGGACCAAAATATAAAGTTATTTAGCAACAAAACTTTAAGCCTCTAACTATAGCGAAAAGTATCTCATTTTCTAACAAGGAGAAGTGGAGATCAAAATATGTTATGGACTTAATAAAAAAAAAAGAAAGAGTTATTTACACTTTCTAGTATATTTTTAGAAAAAATTACAATAAAAGTACATTCAAAAATATTTACAAAATTATTACAATTTCAATATTTTATTTATAAAATTAGTGCATTTGGTATCCCTTTAATACCGAAGCAATCTAAGCTACACAGACATGCATGACGGGCATGTGTAAGATAGATAGATACACTAGTACTAGTATATATATTCACCATCCATACATATCAAGTTGCTAACCACGTGTGTGTGTGTGTATATATATATATATATATATATATACACGCCATACCACTCACTCAGCGATCTTAAGAAACCAATTCCTAATACTGGCTATTACACGCATCACCCACTGGTTGAAATAACTTAGTATTAAATTAATTAGGAGGGAGCGAGCTCTATCTACTAGTATCATCTATGCTTGGCGGGATCAACGAGCCTAAAATCAGCATTCGCATACACAGTGGTGTATGTAAAGGACATAGCCAAGTCCCTCACTTTTTACGCCAATGTCTTTGGATGTCATGTCCGTCGTTTAGATGACTCCCACAGGTCGCCTAGTATGTATTTCGATATGATCCCCCTCGTCTGCTGTAGTTCAGTCGGCACTGTCACTGTCGTTGTCCTCTCCGTCTTTGTCGGCGCTCGTCTGCACTCGTCGTCGGTACATTATTTTTTAATAGCGCAATTAGTAGCCAAACCTTCGTACAAAGGTAATCAATTCAGTTTTATTTGGTTACCAATTAGTTATAAAAAATTTAAAAACAATTTTATTGGTTTCTGCATGATCTTCGTCGATATATTTTTTTTTTCATAGTGCAGTTGGTAGCCAAACCTTCATATAAAGGTAACCAATTCAGTTTTATTGGGTTACCAAGTAATTATAAAAAATTTAAGAACAGTCTCCATGTATTACTTGGATTTGTTTTCTTCAACACGTGTAGATGGTATTCGAAATGCCATGTAAGAGTTCACATTTATGTAGCTGCTGGCTACTTATAAATAACCTTTTAAAAATAAAATTATTTTGAATATGGTGCATTTGGTAGCCAAACCTTCATACAAAGGTAACCATTTTAGTTTTTGTAGGTAACCAAATAGTCAATAAAAAAATTTCAAAACAGTTACCAAGTGTTACATATATTTGTTTTCTTGGGTTCAAAACAGTTACCAAGTGTGAATGTGTAAAAAATACACGGACAAGAATGCCACTTCTTGGGTTCAAGCTGTTGTAGGGACCAACCTTTCAAATTTTGGTTTGTTTACCAAGGAAGATAAGAGGGGAAACTTAAATGGTGAGAAATGACATTATGTTGTCCTAGAAACTTCTTCAAAAAAAGTTGAGGTGGAGAACAATTCAGCTGATAAGAAGCGAATCCCTAAAAACCAAGAAGCTCCTATATCAGGTTCAAGATTGAAGACGTTGCCATATAATTCAAGGCAACATCTTCTAACCACAAAGAAAACAACCACTGAAAAGGAAGGGCAGTCCACAGGAAATGGATTATCGTAGGCAGACAGTTTAGCTGAAAAATTGCTCTTACTATCAGGATCATGGTTCTTAAATTATTTGCATGCATCTCTAAACAATGAATTTATATTACGGAAAGGAGAAGGAGACTCGCAAATTGCATGTCTTCTTGGGCAACTTAAAAGGGTTAATCAGTGGTTGGATGATTCAGTTCCGTATGAAAGTGGGGTTATTGTGTTGCACTCTTTTTGTAATTATTTTGTGGATGCACTAATCTTGTAATTACTTTTCTAATTGTTGTATAGTAGTGTAAAGAACCCTAAAAAACGTACTTATTCCTAATTTATAAAATTGGATATATATTTTTCTTTTTAGTCCATTTCAAAATTAGAGATATATTTCTATTAAGACTATAAAATAGCATGATCTACTTAATTTGTCACTTTTTTACTTTTATTTTCAATATCAAATCACCACAATTGAATTCATAACTAATACCAAGTTATATTTGAGAAAATAAAAGCATTCTTAAAACTCGTCGTTATACAAATATATCTCTAAATTTAAAACGGAGGGAATATTATCTTATTGAACTTTTTTATTTTTGCACCAGGGGCTCTTAACAATATTTATGTAGAGCTCTTCTAGATGGACATGGAAATTGAACATGGAAATTGGACATGAGTGTATCTGAATTTCATTTATTTGTATTTTGACCCACCATTGGGGTAAAAATATAAATAAGTGAAATTCAAATACACTCATGTCTAATTTTCATGTTTTATTTCCATGTCCACATAGAGTTTTTGTATTATGTATTGCGATAAATTTATGTTAATTTATAATTGTGAAATTTATCAATACATATAATTAGTAAGAGGGCCCCCACTTATTACACAACTCTCCAAAAAAAATTACCATAAATAATTATTCACATAACTGGCATCAACATTCGCAATATATATGATATTCCTGTCTACTACTCCATATATGAATTCGTGTGGTGAATACATAACTAGATTTGGGTATACATTATCAGATTTAAGTCCAATCAGAGAAATGCAACATGCAAATAAGAAACTTTTACTATAAATTCATATAAAAGGCATCCTATTTCCTATTTCCATCAGTAGTCCAATCACTCAAAGTCTTATTTTAAAGACAATATAAAATAACACAATATTTTCAAGTTTTTGGTTCCAATGATAACAGATGAGCAACTTCTAATGTTTTTACTTCTCCGCAAATGGGTACAAAATAATTTTTTCCATGTATTTCTCGGTTACAGAAATTAGATTTGTATATGCATAATGTTAAGGAAAGAAACAAAACCTTAATACACGGTCAACAAAAAGAAACAAAACCTAAAAAAAAATGATAATCAGTCCTCTCCCCATGGACCATATACTTGGATGGTGTCTCCTACAACCTATTTCTAAAATGAACAAGAACTTGTTATATATATTAAGGCAATACCATTTAGTAACATCTAATTGTACAAACAAGAGCCAAAACTCATTTCAAACACAAAAATAACACAGTGGTAAATAACACCTCTCAAACAAATCTAAGCGGCAGGAGCACGAGCACGAGCACGAGCACGAGAATAAAAAACTAATCTCCAATGTATATTGCTCCAATACATCCCAGCCTCATTGCCCCTCTTGAGCCTCCTAAGCTTGGAGTAAATGTGACGCCCCCAAAATTAGGTATACCTCACCCATCTTGGGTAGTCAGATACATGGTACAAAATTTAAATACAACTTACTAATATAACTGTCGTGTACAATACGACATAAACTGTGAGTTTGAATACAAATATTGTCTACTAGATATTATACAAACTCAAAAGGAGTCCTCATTACAATTATTATCACCTTTATTTCACGAATAGTGAGGATTACTAATGCTATCCTCGGACCATTACTCCGTTCCCCGACTCGTCTCCAACTATATTCTCATTTCAAGAGAACGGTGAAAGAAAGGGTGAGCTCAACTAGCTCGAGAAGAAATATTATGACTAAGATAATGCGAGAATAAATTATCATTAGCCTCACAATGATGTTAAACCGATAAAATATAATGAACATCAAGTTTAACTACAATGGAACCAAAGAATCCATTAAAAAGGCAAGTAGAAAATAAAATCTACTATCTTTTATGATTTAAAAGGTTTTTCATCTTTGTTATAAATTTGAGACTAAACTTTAATAAATAATCTACATCATTGAATCACCCGCACTACGGCCGAGGATATTCTTTAGTATCACGACCACAATTATTCATGCACTACGGGCCGAGAATAGTTGTATATTCATTAATGGTCATGATCATGCCAACATTCGTCCATCAATGCACTACTACTGGCAAATGAGGATTTTACCACATCACTTGTAACATTACGGTCATGATTACAAGAATAATAGTCTGGTCATAATCATACCAAGTCCATCTATGCACTCTGTGCCACGATGACTTTCAAAAAATATAAATATGAGGATGATGACAATGATATAAGAATTCGATAAAACAAGTTCAAGAATTAATTTATCCATGAACTAATAACGTCCAAATTGTCAACATGATACTGTTTTGTGGTGTAAAATTTAAGAATGCTCAAAAGAATATTTCCATGAAAAGATTCTAGATGAAGCGCAAATATCAAGGATATTCCACTAATTTCATGGAGTATAAAAGTCAAAACTTTAACTTATTTGAGGTATAATAAAGAATGGAATAACAAAAGAAATCACCGTGCATGCGATACTTGCATGTAGGCGGAGTTATTCAGCGAGAATAATAATAACGAGAACGGTCGGTGAAATTCACGCGCAAGCGAGGATGTTCAACAGAATAATAAATGCGGAATAATAAATGATGGAACCGAGGTCCCAAGATATAGCATACAGACGAGGATATTCCGGCGAGAATAATAAAGACGGAATAATAAAAAATGGAACCGGTCCCAGTATAAATATGCAGACAGGATATTCCAATGAATAATAAAGAATGGAACCGGTCCGGCGTAAAACACACAAACAGGAGGATGTTCAATGAGAATATTAAAGAATGGAATAATAGAAGAATTTCACCATGTATATATTAAATTTGCATTTACTGAGGTTATTCCAACATAATAATAAAGAATGGAATAATGAAGGATTTCACCAAGTATATAGGGAGTGGCGTATCTGAGTTATTCAACAGAATAATAAGCCATGGAATAACAACAGTTCTCTTCATGAATAAGAAAGAATAACACCCCTTACAGAGTACAACAAATAATATTCCCTACCTTAGAAGAGGCTGAATATTGGAAAAGTGAAGTAGCGAGAATACTTTTCTTCTTCTCTCTATAGTTTCTCTCTCTAGAGTTTCAATGAATTAAGTAAGAAATAATGAAGGAATGAGCTTTTATTTATAGAAAAAGCGAGGGTGGCTCTTGGTGTATGAAGGGTTAAAATGACTCTTGGTAATATTGAAAGAGACAACTACTATTCATGAAGGGTAATTAACCCTTGGAACATCAGAAAGCGGTTAACTCTTGGTAATATTGAAGGAACAACTACTATTTTTGTGAAGGGTAATTAATTATTATTGGTTGAAGGTAATTACTATTGGCGAAGGTAATTACTATTCACAAAGGTAAATACTATTATTGCGAACAAAGGTAAATACTATTGTGAAGAGACTCTTAGATGATGACATATGGGCCCCCATAAAATAATCAAACTTACCACAAGCGTCTCATAATGAGACTCTTTATATACATCAAAGATTGAATAAATATTACCACAAATCATTTTATTTTTAATCAACACATATTTAATCTTTCAACAATTATTAATCATTTATAACTTGTCGTCTCAATTAATAATATAACATATTATCTGAGATGATCTTTGTGACAATAATTGAATCGATAATATAAGAGATATGATCACGCAATTATTGTAGCAATAATTAAGTATAGCTAAGTGACTTCTCACGTAAGCATCGATAATCAATCTAGTGTGCTACTACGTAACCACGGCGTATTCTTTGTACTTTTACCACCGGGTAGTTCAGCAGTTTTAACGGTAACACCTCATAGTTATTTTTATAGAAAGATAATTTTGTCGTTTTCTAACTACGACAATACTTCCATTAATAGGGTCCACCTGATGATTGGTAGTCATCTGAATATTCCCAAACAAAAAGAATATTCCCAGACCAAACGAATATTTTATAACAACTTGCTTACTTTGCAAAATTTATAAATATTACCCACAACTATAACATTTTATCAAATTTATTCCATAATATTCAAAAATAATATTTATTGAAAATTCATCTTTATTTATAAAATTGGGGTCTTACAACCTCCCCTTCTTATGAAATTTCGCCCTCAAAATTAGGGTACGTACCTGGTATGTCGAAAAGGTAAGGATACCTTGATTTCATTTCAGATTCTAACTCCCAAGTCATTTCTTCAACATCGTGGTTCCTCCACAAAACTTTGACTTGAGGTATAACCTTGGAGCGTAGAATATGTTCCTTCTTATCAAGATTTGAGCAGGAACCTCTTCATACGTCAAATCTTCCGCTATTTTCGTCGGTTCTAACTCAATAATATGGTTCGGGTCTTTCACATATTTACGTAACATGGATATGTGAAAAGCGTTATGAACACGAGACATATTTGGCGGTAAAAGCGAGTCTATAGGCCGCAGTTCCTACTCGATCGAGGATTAAAATGGGATAGATGAATCGAGGATTAAGTTTTCCTCTCTTTCCAAATCTTGTAACTCCTTTCCATGGAGCAACTCTTAACAACACATGATCTCTATATCGAATTCCACGTCCTTTCGATGAAGATCGGCATAACTCTTTTTTGTCGATTTTGTGAGGTTTTTTATACGTTGTCGGATCGTTTGAATCTTTTTCCGTAGTCATACGTACCAACTCCGGTCCCAACAACGTTGCTTCACCCACCTCATCCCGGCATCTTGGAGAACGACACTTTCTTCCATACAACGCTTGAATGGAGCCATGCCGATACTTGCTTGATAAGCTGTTGTTGTAGGAAAACTCCACCGATGGTAAGAACTTGTCCCAACTTCCCTTGAAATCAAGGACACAGAGTCTTAATAGATCTTCAAGAGTTTGAATAGTCCTCTCCATTGTCCGTAAAATTCGAGGATGATATCCGAAGCTAAATCGTAAGTCTGTGCCCATAGCTTTTTGCAAACTAACCCAAAATCGTGAAGTGAATCTTGGGTCTCGATCAAAATTATGGATCTAGGCATACCATGCGATCTTACAACCTCGTTTATGTACACATCTGAGCAAGGCGTTCAAGTGTATAAGTTTCTCGTATCGGTAAGAAATGAGCGAGACTTGGTCAATCTATCAACAATGACCCAAATCGCATCAATGCCTTGAGAAGCCTTAGGAAGGCCGGTTGAAATCCATGGTAATGTGCTCCCACTTCCATTACGGAATTTCAAGTGATTGCAATGAACCTTTTGGTACTTGATGCTCGCTTTAAATCGTTGACAAGTTAGACACCTTGAGATAAAAATAGCTATCTCTCTCTTCATATTGCTCCACCAAAATGTATGGCCGAATATCATGATACATTTTGGTACTCCCGAGATGGATTGCAAATGGTGTGTTGTGCGCCTCCATCATGATATTATACTTTAAATCGAGGTCGTTAGGAACTGAAAGTCTGGAGTTGACTCGAAGTATTCCTTCTTCATCGATTCTTGCTTTAAAGATAGCACCCTCTTGCACTTTCTTCCTCTTACGCATCGGCTCCGAGTGCAGTAGCTTGAGCGACTTTAACTTTATCGATTAAAGTCGGTTCTACTCGTATATTCGCTATCATCACATGCGTCACTGGAGTCTTTAACTCTATCTCCATCCTTTGCAAGTCACACAAAATGGGCCTTTACGTTGACAATAACGCTTTTCGTACTTGCATATGATCTTCTACTCAATCGTCGGCTACCACGTTCGCTTTTCGAGGATGGTATTGGATGGTATGATCATAATCTTTCAATAGTTCAAGCCAGCGTCGTTGTCGCGTGTTGAGTTCCTTTTGAGTGAAGAAATATTTGAGGCTTTTATGATCAGTAAAGATCTCCACTTTCTCCCCATACAAGTAATGCCTCCAAATTTTAAGTGCAAAGACAACAATTTGCTAACTCTAGATCATGAGTAGGATAATTCCTCTCATATTCTTTGAGTTTTCGGAGGCATAGGCTATAACTTTTCCATGTTGCATGAGAACACATCCCAACCCTTTGCTAGAAGCATCCTTTGTAGATGACAAATCCTCTCGAGGCGGATGGTATTGTCGAGCAGTCTTTGAAATAAGTCTCCTCTTGAGTTCTTGAAAACTATTCTCACATTCTTCGCTCCAACCGAACTTTGTATCTTTTCGAAGTCAATTTGAGTCGATGGAGTAGCGATTCGAGAAAATCCTTCCACGAATCTCCGATAATAACCCACTAAAGCGAGAAAGCTACGTACTTGATCCATCGATTTAAGTTGTTCCCGACTTTGAATAGCTTGATCTTTCTTTGGGACAACAGATATTCCATGACTTGATACCACGTGCCCAAGGAATGCTACTTCTTGAAGCCGAACTCGCATTTCTTCAACTTGGCATAAAGCTTATATTCACGAAGCTTTTGGAGTGTCGACCTCAAGTGTTGCTCATGATCTTCACGGCTTTTGGAATAAATAAGGATGTCATCAATAAAGGCGACCACAAAGTGATCTAAATATTCCTTGAATACTCGGTTCATCATATCCATGAAGGCGGCGGGGCATTAGTCGATCAAAGGACATGACTAGGAATTCATAATGCCCGTCTGGAGTTTCGAAAGCCGTCTTTGGAATGTGTCGTGATTTCTAATCTTCAATTGGTGATATCTCGGAGCGAAGATCGATCTTTGAAAAGAATTTGGCTCCTTGCTGTTGGTCAAACAGGTCATCAATACGTGGCAATGGATACCTATTTTTGATGGTGATATGATTGACTCCGATAATCAATACAAAGTCGCATACTCCCATCTTTCTTCTTCACGAATAGAAGCAGAGCACCCCGAGGAGAAGTACTACAGGGCCGAATAAAGCCGATGTCTAACAATTCCTGTAGTTGGGTCTTTAACTCACGAAGTTCATATAGAGCCATTCGATATGGGGCTTTGGAAATAGGTTTTATCTGGGGTTCAAGGTCGATACAAAATTCAATTTCACGCTCTGGAGGTAGGCGGGAAGTTCTTGAGAATCGTCGGAAATTTATTAACAATAGAAATATCGTTCAAAGCCCGGCGTATTTTTGTTTAAATCGTGACATGGGCTAAGAAAGCTTGACATCCGTTTTCAATAAGCGAATAACTTTATGGCTTGAGATGAGTAGTGATTGATTTTAATGGTTTGGTCGTTTGAATTAGCATAATAGGTTGATTAGGAATATGAAAGCTAACAACCTTACGAAAATAATCAATTTTTGCATGATAAGTAGTTAACCAATCAATCCCTAGAATCACGTCAAATGCAAGTATTTTTAATGAAATAAGATCGACGAGGTAATGTGAGGGTACCGATTTGAACCAAACAAGACTTATAAGCGATTGGATGTAATGAAGGTTTCTCCCAAGCGGAGTTTCCACGAGATAAGTCAAAGTCTAATTTCTCGAGTCAAATTTAATCGATGGCGCAAGTAGGAGAAATAAAAGAATGGGTAGAACCAGGTATCAAATAAAGTATAGACTTCATTAGAGTTTATGATAAGCTTACCCGTGATGACCTCATTCGGGTTCCTTGCTCTCTGGGAGGTCACAACAAACGCTCTCCCTACCTTTCTACCGGTTTTGACTTTTACGGGGGCTGACCTTTGGTGCCTCCATCCTAGTTGAATTTGTCTTGATAAACAAAAATCGAGCTAAGTGACCTTCTCTTCCACAATTATAACATGCTTTGGATGACGATGGGCTTGATTTGATGATGTGTCCCTCTCCTCGCATTTGAAGCATATGATAGGTGGTCTTTCTCCTTCCTTAACAACGGTCTTTGGTCTTGGCGTCTTTCCATCATTGTTGAATCTCCTTTTCTTGAAATGTCCATTCTTATTGTTTTGGTACGATTACCACAAGAAGTGGTTACCATATCTCGGCTGTTGATTCCCTCACGCTTGTTGTCACCGCTTGATGACTACTCTCATTTGGTATTATAATTTTCTTACGTTTTTGCTCTCTTTTAGTTTGCGTTGACTCGTTATCGCGCTCCACTAATCGAGCCCTATTTACAACATCTCGAATCTGAAACACGGTTTATAGAAATAAGATGTTGGCGTATCTCCGACTTCAAACCTCTTAAAAACATTGGCGCCATTCTCTCTTCATTATCCACAAGTGGGGATATGAAACAAGTGATAACTCGCAAATTTTGCCTCGTATTGCGACACGGTCGTATTGTTTTGTTCCATCTTGATAAACTCCACCTCCTTCGTATGGCGAATACTTTCGGGAAAGTATTTGTCGTTGAAACGACTCTGGAACTTCTCCCAAGATATCTTGATGACAAAGAGTTGAGTACGTTTTACCGATTCCCACCGATGTCTGCCTCTCGCGCAACATAAAGGCGTGAGAAGGAACCTTTTGCTCCTCGAGCATCCTAAGACATCAAATATCTTGGTAATCTGCTTTATCCATGCTTAGCAAGAAGTGGTTTTAGCTCTCCCTTAAACTCCGGTGGTCCCGGCTCCTTGAATTGTTTAGCGGTGACTGGCAGAGAGTTTCCGTGTTTCCACCTACGTTTTGGGCGATGAGTCGCTCTGCTTTCTTTGTTGCATAAATTGCATAAAGCCTCACGAACATTTGATCATTCATCATTTGGTCGGTGTTGTTGTTTGCGTGAGGATTATAGCGCCTTCACGATGCACATTATCACGATTATTGATATGTGGTGAATCGGCGATCGCTTTTGTGCTCCATTCTTATTCTCAACATTCTCGGATGTCATTTTCGAGATACTTCCACAAAACAAAAGGTTAATTGACGTGTAACAAATTATCACTATATTCGAATGAGCCAATAAAATAGCACATAAACTTAGGTAGGTCATACTAGCGAAGGTATTCCCGTCTCTCCCCTCTAGTACTATTCTCACATCTTAGCGAGGATCATATCCTAAGCTACGATACCTGTTGTGACGCCCCTAAAATTAGGTATACATCACCCATCTTGGGTAGTCGGATCGTAGTATGAAATTTAAATACAACTTACTAATATAAGCGTAGGTATGCAATACGACATAAAGCGTGAGTTTGAATACAAATATTGTCTACTAGATATTATACAAACTCAAAAAGAGTCCTCATTACAATTATTATCACCTTTATTTCACGTAGAATAGTGAGGACTACTAATCTTATCCTCGGACCATTACTCCGTTCCCCGAGCTTCGTCCCGGTTATATTCTCATTTCACGAAGAGAATAGTGAAAGAAAAGGTGAGCTCAACTAGCCTAGTAAGAAATATTATGACTAAGATAATGCGAGAATAAATTATCATTAGTCTTCAACAATGTTAAAGCGATAAAATATAATAGACATCAAGTTTAACTACTGGTGAACCAATGATCCATTAAAAAGTCGAGTAGAAAATAAAATCTACTATCTTTTATGATTTAAAAGGTTTTTCATCCTTTATTATAAATTTGAGACTCGACTTTAATAAATAATCTACATCATTGAATCAATACTTACACTTTTCTGGCCGAGGATATTCTTTAGTATCACGACCACAATTATTCATGACTACGGGCGAGAATAGTTGTATATTCATTAATGGTCATGATCATGCCAACAAGCATCCATCATCAATGCACTGACAAATGAGGATTTTACCACATCATTTGTAACATTACGGTCATGATTACAAAGAATAATCGTAACGGTCATAATCATACCAAGTCCATCATGCACACTGAACATACGAGATGACTTTCAAAAAATATAAATATGAGGATGATGACAATGATATAAGAATTCAATAAAACAAATTCAAGAATTAATTTATCCATGAACTAATAACGTCCAAATTGTCGACATGATCTTTGTTTTGTGGTGTAAAATTTAGAAACGCTTCAAAAGAATATTTCCATGAAAAGATCTTTAGATGAAGCCTTGAAATATCGAGGATATTCCACTAATTTCATGGAGTATAAAAGTCAAAACTTTAACCATTTGAGTATAATAAAGAATGGAATAACAAAAGAAATCACCGTGCATGCAGAATGTGATGCTTAGGCGAGTTATTCACGAGAATAATAATAACGGAACCGGTCGGTGAAATTACAATCAAGCGAGGATGTTCCAATGAGAATAATAAATGCGGAATAATAAATGATGGAACCGGTCGTATAGTATATAAGATGATGAGGATATTAAAACGAGAATAATAAAGGCGGAATAATAAAAAAATGGAACCAGTCCTACATATAACACACGAGCAGGATATTCCAACAGAATAATAATAAAGAATGGAAACAGTAAGGTGTAAAACACACAAACAGGATGTTCCAGCGAATAATATTAAAGAATGGAATAATAGAAGAATTTCACGTGTATATGCAGATACTTTGCATTTCTGAGTTATTCAACATAATAATAAAGAATGGAATAATGAAGGATTTCACCAAGTATAGAGTTAAGCGTATATAGGTTATTCCAGCAGAATAATAAGCCAATGGAATAACAACAGTTCTCTTCATGAATAAGAAAGAATAACACCCTTACGAAGTACAACAAATAATATTCCCTACCTTAGAAGAAGCTGAATATTGGCAAAGTGAAGTAGCGAGAATACTTTTCTTCTTTCTCTCTATAGTTTCTCTCTTTAGAGTTCAATTGAATTAAGTAAGAAATAATGAAGGAATGAGCTTTCTATTTATAGAAAAAGCGAGGGTGGCTCTCTTGTCTTAATGAAGGTTGAAATGACTCTTGGTAATATTGAAGAGCAACTAACTTATTTGCAATGAAGGGTAATTAACCCTTGGAACAATCGAAGAAGCGATTAACTCTTGGTAATATTGAAAGACAACTACTATATTGCATAAAGGTAATTACTATTGTGCGAAGGTAATTACTATTGACGAAGGTAATTACTATTCACAAAGGTAAATACTATTGTGAAGGTAAATACTATTTGAAGAGACTCTTAGATGATGACATATGGGCCCCCATAAAATAATCAAACTTACCACAAAGCGTCTCATAATAGACTCTTTATATACATCAAAGATTGAATAAATATTACCACAAATCATTTTGTTTTTAATCAACACATATTTAATCTTTCAACAATTATTAATCATTTATAACTTGTCGTCTCAATTAATAATATAACATATTATCACGGATGATCTTGTGTGATAATTGAATCGATAATATAAGAGATATGATCGGCAATTATTGTATGAATAATTGAGTATAGCTAAGTGACTTCTCACGTAAGCATCGATAATAATCAATACCAGTGTCTTCTTCTGTGACCACGCGTAGTATTCTTGTACTTTTTACCACGGGTAGTTCAACGGTTTTAACGGTAACACCTCGTAGTTATTTTTATAGAAAGATAATTTTGTCGTTTTCTAACTACGACAATACTTAGATTAATGGGGTCCACTGATGATTGGTAGTCGTCACGAATATTCCCCGACAAAAGAATATTTCCAGACCAAACGAATATTTTATAACAACTTGCTTACTTTGCAAAATTTATAAATATTACCCACAACTATAACATTATATCAAATTTATTTCATAATATTCAAAAATAATATTTATAGAAAATTCATCTTTATTTATAAAAATTTGAGGGTCTTACAAAGAAACTTTGTCACTTGAACGCAAATTCTTTAATTTCAACTTATACTCCTTTTTTCTATCATAGTCCAATACCTTACAGCAACCCCATCGGTCCTGATTTTCGCAACATCATCCTTACACCCAACATGATTCCAAACATCAGTGGCGGAACTAGAGGGCGGGGCATCGACCTGGTAGATCAAGAAATTCAAAGCGGAACTAGAGGTGAGGGGCGAGGCGAGGCTGAGCGCCCCCGCGCTCCGGTCTTCTTCGGTTCTTCTTTTGTCTTCTTCTGCAGGTTTTTTTTTTTTTTTTTTAAGAAACATGAAACGACGTGATTTTATTAAAAAATAATACAAAATTACTATAATGCCATCAAGTAGGAAGAATTAGGGATTTTAACTTTTCTCTTGTTCAGTCTTCCGCCTCTCAAAGTCTCACCTCTGCACGACTGCACTGCTCCTGCGTTCCTAATCCTGCTTGACTGCCTCCTCGCCTCTTCTACGTGTAGATCTGCTCGGCTGCTCCTGCACTGCTCCTCCAGTCCTCCTCTTCACCTCATCCGGTTTGTTTTTCTTGATTTGAACTTTGAAGCAAATTTTTCTTGAATTACTAGCTGCTTTGTTAATTGTTATTTAGCTACAGTTCAATTACTTTTGCTGTTATTATACTCTTTGTGGAATATAATTTGGTTCTGTTAGTTGTTGCTATTATACTCTTTTTGTGCAACATTTTTTTATTATTTTTTCCTTTCTCAAATTGAACTCTCTTTTTTTGACACGGAGTAATTAGAACACAGAGTAATTGGGAATTTTGTAGGTTGTAAAGATGGGTGGTAAAAGAATTAAACTGAAATTAGAAAACAAACATACAAGTTCAAGAGATTGATTCACAAACAAACACACTGAAACTGAGTATCTGTTGTGGTACCATTTTTGGTTCAAACACAACCAGTAGGCTCATTCGTACAACCGAAAGAAACTCTTCAAGCGTCAATAAATAAATTTTTTTTTATTGATGTATTTTGACCCCCTATAAACATGTTCTGGTTCCGCCACTGTCTATGATGTTCTTCTGCACCAAATCTTTAGCCAACATAAGCCTGCACAGATGATTATAGTCACTTGCTGTCAGAACTTTCCTTATTTTCCATGGATCATCAAACAGTTCTAATTTTGTCGAAACACCCATAATCTTCTCCACGTCTTCTTCTTCATGGCTATAAACTCTGAACTCCTCAGCTTTTTGGCCACTCTAATATCTTCAAGGGATTTCTTCAGACCAATTTAAGCAGTAAGATCAAGAATCTTGGTTTTCTTGTTTTGGGTATTTTTCTTGATACCAAACCAAGATTCATCATACAAACTCAACTCCACATTGATTTCTTCCATCCCGGGTTCCTTTCTTTTTCTTGATTCATTGCATTCCTCACTCGGAACAAGAATAGAGGGCTTTGAATTATCAAGTTTGGTTATTGTGAATTTCATAAAATTTACATGAGGGGTTTGATGGGTTTTCTCATTAGTTACTCGGTTCGACTCGGTTCATTTACACCCTTACTCACAGGAATCCTACCTAAATTTTGGCACCATGAGAGAACTACAGAATGAGTTAACACATACGTTGGCCAATTTTGCCATTTTTTAATACAGGTAAAAAACTATTCCCAACTTTTGAGATGGTTGTGTTTTGTAAAAGCTCACAGTTAATTCAGAAGCTTACTATTACATGGTATTTTGATGCTAGTATGACTATTAATATCCGATTGTTTTATAGTTCATTTAAAGGATTATCCAGGCCATCTCTTCCTATGTCACTTGGATTGTTAATTAGTCGATAGTTTCTATTTCAATATCTCTGTCTCTGTCTAGTAGAAAATTATTATGTATTGTTAGAGTTTTTGTCAGATTTTTTATACACGGTCTGGGAATGGCTAATGTTTATTCACTCTTCAATATTCTTCAGTCTGATTGCTATCTTTTCAGGGAGTAGCCGGCAGCTAGTTGGGTTCAGCACAGAAATAGATGAATCCATAATCAATCGCATATGGGAGCGTGCAGGGGTATTCTTTCCTTCTTTGAGAGAACTTTATCTTGGAAATCTTAGCAAAAACAGGAAAGTGAGAGTAGGATTAAGACCTTACAGTAAGTGTGCAGTGAATAAAGAATAATTCTCATTTGTTAATGTGAATAATGAGTATTGATAAAATAGAAGATATAATGTTTATCACCTGTCAACTGATGTAATCATTTAATATTTTTTATTGGTTTAGTGCCTGATGGGAAACCAGTGATTGGTCCAGTTCCTGGATTATCGAATGTATTTGTTGCTGCCGGACATGAAGGAGAGGGGCTTGCTTTGGTAATTCTTATACTCATCTATCTTCCTCTGCTGCCAGATTTAATTCTTCCAAAAATTTATGCAGTTATTAATTTATTATGTGTAGCATGTAGTGAGTGATCTAGTCATTTTGGTATATATCTCTTACAGAACAAATCCATAATTGCACTAGTTTCTTACCTGTTCCAGAAGTAATATAAGAATCTTTTTTAACATTTTCCAATTTTCATCAGGCTTTGGGAACTGCTGAGATGATTAGTGATATGGTGTTAGGAAATCCTTTAAAAGTTGAGCATGCCCCGTATATGCTGCAAGGTGCACGTTGTTGATTGCAGGTATGCAGGAGTGTTAGTCTAGGGCCATAAATAGATGTTAGAATTTTCTTATAAAGAATCCAATACCTCAACCTCCCGTGGCTACAATGTATGGATAAATCAGATTTATAATCTTTTTTCTTGAATAAACGGATTTAATCTTATTATAGGGTAGATTCTTTGAATTTTTCTAGGCTGGCAATTTGGGTGAATCATGATTACGAGTAATCCTGTTTCGAAATTTATTTTATCTAAGCGAATGGACTAAATCCTAAATGAAATATGAAGTTTTGAATTTCTGGAAACTGAAGCATATTATTCTTCATACTTCTTTCCAGGACTAATAATTTTGTTTGACAATGTGCTAGAATTTGGTGGCTCCTGCATAATATAGTTATATTGGTTTTATGAAGCTTTCATTTCATAGTACCCAAAACGTGATTTTAATATCTACTATATTCATAAAAATTTTAAGTGTTGATATTTCACTTAATTAAGAGCCGGGCTCTATTAATGCCCTCATTATATGTAACTGGGGCAGTGACCGCAGATAATTACGACTTTCTGATAAAAATTACAAGGATCCATGCTGCGTTTATGGGCTGCCTGCTAGAATCCTCCTCCTGATCAAAAGAAAAGAAAAGAAGAGGAAATTGGTAATCCTATTACACCACCCAAACACGATCTCTATACTAGTCAAGAGAGTACTTTTGTCATACTAATGGAAGCTTTAGAGTGGTATAATCTTGTATTATTCAGAGTCCTCAGCATGGTTTATTCTTCCTCTTCTGCCCATGAAAGGAGGAGAAAAAGATATAGAGTTCAAAGTACCAGTGGGACATCGCTTCATTCCAAGTAATCACCAATTTACTGAACATGATTTTAGATCTCCCATTGTCTATCGAGTTAAAGCTAAAAGATGGAGTAGTTTTGTTTTGGGTGATCTGTAGATGATGAATCCAGTTAGTTACGAATGAGGCTCACACATAAAAGGAAGCAGAAACAGATCTAGATAAACAAGAACAATATTAACAACCTAGAGCGGATACTGGAAGGAAGGCTACGTACGTACGGATGAAGATGTTCCAATTTATCAAATTGTTGGGTACAAAAAGACTACCCCATGGCCATGGAATTAAGATGAGTGAATATAGAGTTAGTACTGATATGGAGTAATTAATACCAGTTGCCAGACCCAGTTGAGGCATGCACTTAATGAGCACTAAGGTAGGTAGGTAGGTACGTAGGTAGCAACTTGGAGCACCATGAAATCATTTTTACATTACTGTGAAAATGAGTATGAACTTGAAATGATTATAAGCATACTAATTTTTCTTCTTCTATTTGTAGGCTGCATAATTCGATACAAAGAGCCAAAATCATTACTGGTTTAACCAGTTCGACCTGAAGGAGAAGAGAATGAAATCATGGACTTGGAATTTTAACATTTAAGTTATAGGGTTTGAGATTTAGAGTTTAAGGTTTATTCACCTTTCTTTTGTATATAGATAAATTTATATGGTTTAAACTGTTAAATTTGGTTCTTTGACTTGGGATTGGGAAATAAAATTAGATATGTTTTTCCTTTTTGCTTATGTTCGTCTCAAACTTTCAAGTATCAAGTGGCAGTGTAGTTTCCTTCACATTTAAAGTAGAGTGGAATGAAAATAAAGGCAATTAGTATTTTCACATGGTCTTCTCTCACATGAGCATACAGTGGGTGTCACTTTCATGTGATAAGAAACCATGTGAAAATAATAAAAACACGTGTAAATAGTGCTCCCCAAAATAAATCAATCTTCTCCTTGTTGATTGTGTTTTATCACATCTTATGTAACAAGGCGAATGAGTATAATTAGGCTATCCGTAGAGTTCGATAAAACTCGGCTTGATTAAATCCGACTCGAGTTTGATTCAAACTCGTTATATGAGTTGAAATCGAATAAGTTTCTTTACCCAATTAGTTAAACAAACTAAGCTTGAACAATGAGTTGTAGAGCTTGAGCCCCAACTAGAATAAGTCCAATTCATTTAAATATTAATTAATTATATTTTTATTTTATAATAATATAGTCAAACGAGTTTGATTAGGCTCAACTCTTTTACTTCTTTCCGACTTATATTCGAACTTGACTCGTACGACTTTGTATACCAATACATTGGCAGGCACCAGCCAGCATAGGACGAACATAGGTTACATTCATGACATGTCTAATTTTACTTAATTAAATTGTGGGACATTCTAATAGACGATGAGTTAACTTGACATCTTTCTTTATTATATAATAATAAATAAATAAAAAATTAGAAAAAAGAAAGAAGTAAATTTGCGTCATTAGTATGAAATCCGAACTAAATCTATGAGGCTTGTAACTTAGTAGTATATGGTATGGTAGATGATAGGCTTTCATGACCCAGCCCAGCCCAGCCCAGCCCAGGTAAGATTAAGAAACCCTAATCGCTCTTGCTGGCTGGCGTCTGCTACCTATGCTATGCTTTATATAAACGGACATACGTAACTCATATATAATATAACCCCTAGCTAGCTGCGCTTTCCATCTATCTATCTTGAATCATCCTCCGGTCCGGTTGGTAAGTGTGTTGTGTTTCATGTTTCTGTTAAGAAATGAAAAAGCAAGTCAGCTTCTTGATTGGATCTGATATGGTTCAGTCAATTATAATATTTATAAACTTGCGACATAAATTTCTTCCAGTATCACTCGCCTGAATCTGATTCCTCGTCCTGATTTTTCAGGCCCTTATTATATTGGCACATCGTTATATTCTTATCAATTTCTTCAATTATTATTTTTCTTGGTAATTGTATTCGTTTTGTTTTGTTTGGCAAACGCACTCTGTCCCAAAACCATCATCTTTATTTGATTGATGAATGTTGTGAGGCAATTTCTACGTTTGCAAAATGAATTAATGGAATTCTCTCTTTTTATATGGGAGTATTTCATTTTTCTAATTTAACTCCTTTATATGATCTTCCTCCTTGGTCATATCAGACATGTGATTGGATTACATTGTTCTTTGTTATTTTTTTCATGATTGTTTTACCAATGGAATAATAATTACTTTATTATGCTAATATTGAGGGTACAAACTTCATTAGTTAATATAGTAAGTACATTTTAATTTGTTTGTGACTGGACTGCAGTTAAAATTACATTTTTATCAGAAGTGCAATGTTAGACCAAAGTGATTCATGTATGATTAGTTAGTAATTTATAAGTTTAGATGTAATTGATGGTGTAAAACAGTGTTAAAACTGGATGCAAGGTATGCATTATCATAAGGATTGACATATTGTATAGCTATGTGGGAATCGAAAGAATTGTAATAAAAAGGAAATAAACTAGTTAGTGTGCTAGTTACTTGGTTAAGCATAAATTTGATTGTGTTTTGGATTTTTGTTGTTTGAATTAGAATAAAGGAGATAGGTTGGTTTGTTGTGTGATGTTATAAGGAGACTAAAATGGGATTGAAAAGTAAACAAACGGCTATGAAAAGAAGATTTCAAAACAGTGCTCACAACTTGCTCGATAAAAGTCCTATATGGACTGTTTTGACTAAAAATCAAATATTAGATAGAAAAAAGGCTTGGGATAGATTTATATATTACATATAATGATAATTAAAGAGTTTGGGCGTGTTAGATTAAAACGAAAAACAATTTTGAGCTAAAACGAAAAATTAGAAATTAGTGTGTCGAGCCATTTTTGAGCGCTGTGTTGGGCAGCTTAATGAGTCTGAAAGGGAGGCTTTATAATTTTGAAAAATACTCTCATATGCTTAGGTACAACATATTTAAAAATGGATGTAAACCGTCATATGAATTAGAAGTAGGAAAATAGAGAATTGGCCATAATAGGTGCAGGGCTACTGCCTATGGCAGCAACAATAGCAGCGGGTTGTTTGGGCTGGGGGCTCTTTTAATTTGAGCTCTCAGTTGACAAAGCTAAGTTGTTCAAAACTTACTTAGTATTTTTTTAAAATAAGTGAGTATATTAACTATATTGTCTCCAAAAATTTAGCATATTAAAGTGATTAGATTGTAATATAAAAATTAGTGACATGGAAGCTAAGAGAAAGGAGTTGCTGCCATTGGCAGCAGTCTTCAATTTGCAACAGCAGAGGCTGTTTTTGGCAAACATTTTGGTTCATGTAGATTATGTATTCTCTGTAGTTTATGGGTTATTCTAATAGGTGGTTATATCATTTCCAATTACCAAAAGTCCTTTGCAACCGAATTAGTAAATAAGGAGATGAAAGTACGCAAGATAAGGAGCCGGGACTGCTGCCTAAATGACAGCAGTAGAGAGCTGCTATAGCAGCTTTGGGCCAACCATTTTCGGCTTTATGGCGTAGTTTAAAAGTTTACCCATAAAGTTTAATGTCCAACTCCTAAATAAGCAAGTATGAATATATAGCAAATCCACAACTCAATTAGATGGGTAATGTAAAAGATAGAATTTGCAAGAAGGGGCATAGTAAGTTAGGGGCTGTTAGGCTATGTTTGGGGATGCAGGGCCAAGCGAGGCCACATCAAGCCCAGCTGAGCCCCACAGGGCCAAGCAAAGCTTGCCTGTTGGCGTGGCATCAAGGGGCTGTTTTGACGTTGGGTTGAGGCATGCTAGTTTTAATGCATTAGTTTGTAAGAAATAAATCTATGATCTACCTATACAAGTTATAACTACGCCAACACACAAAATGAATCAAGTATTCACCATGTGTGCTTGAGTTATACATAAGAAGTATGTAATTCTCATGTATTAAATTACGAAAGGATTATAAACTAAAAGTATGTGGAATTCATGAATTGAGATTATATCAAACTCTATTAAAGAGAAAAATGGTTATTGTAGTAAAATGATGAGGTATTTGAAAAATGTATAGAAGTTTCTCAAAAGTAAAAACATGGCCACTATGATTATGTAATATATAAACATACAAACTATATGATGTGGATACATGACTAATATGTTTGTATGTGTGAATATGATTGTATAGGATCTGTGAAAGGAAGTTGAGCATAATTTTTATCAATAGCTCACAGTCAAGGCAAGTATCTAAATCTTACTCTTTTTTGAGCAAGTATCTTAACCTTTACATTTACTTTATGCAATGGATCTTTGTAAGCAAATATTCTATCTATAACTTCCTAAATTTTGTACAAGCAAGTTCTTGAATTTTATTCAATCTATTCTTTGATTACAAGTATCCATTTCCATCTATAATGAGGTACCGAATATTTATCTATAAAGAAAATACAATAAGCTAATTTAATCAATAAAATTTGTTATATAAAATTAAACAAATAAAATATAAAAATATGAGATCATACCACTAGTTGGGTGCGGAATTTGAGCTATTCTCTTATAAGTGCTTGTGTGAATATACGAGTGTCATGAGCATTACCCTCCCATCCATGCCATACAAATATAAAACATATGTTAAAATCACATACATCCATTATGTTTTGTGTAGGAATGCATTTTCTCCCAATGTATGAAATTTCTTGCCCTTTTGGAAGTCGAGCTTTTTATATGTGTACCATCAATTACTCCAATACAATTATAATAAAATATAGAAAAGAAAACCTTCATACAACATGTATAATTAATATACACTTTAATTAAGAGAAAAAGAGTCGTTCTGCAGCACATGATATTGTGATCCGTTATTATAATTGACATCCGGTCTAATAATATTTGTAGAAAGTTGTAAGACTGCATTGAACACTGATGAATGAGTTTTATACTCATGAATTGAGTGCGTTTGAGTTTAATCTTTTGGAAGTTTTAAGTGTTTGTGTCTATTCATGCATTTTTTACGTTGATTTTAAGTATTTGTGTCTATTCATGTATGTTTTATGTTGTTTTGTAGGAATTAGGACAAAAGTTACTTGGATCGACGTTTGGGGGGCTGGATTCGCGTTTTCGGCTATAGCACCAACTTCAAAGCCAATTTGAGTATTGGTCCGGACCTTATTTCGAAAACCTCAGAGAATGAAAGTTGTAGATCTACGTCTCCTCTTTCCGGAACATCTTGAATCATCGAATTCGGAATTCGGACGAAAAAGTTATGGCCATTTTCACAAAGGACGTCAGAGCAAAAAATTTCTGAAAATGTTCCAGCGCCGGGGCGCTAGGGAGCGATTTTCGGTAGCCGTGCTTGACGTCGGTATTACACGGGAAGGATTGGTCAGGCTTGGACGCGTTTTGGGGTGAATTTTGACACTTTTCTGACTCCAAATTGGATTGGATTTGTTCCTAAGCTAAAAATTAGACTTTTAACCTATAAATACATGATGTAAGGCATAGAATAAGGGAGATTAGATAGATTAGACTAGAACATAAACCCTAGTTTATATTGGATTGTTGGAGATTGAAGCAACTTGAGGATCATTAAAGATTCAAAGCAGGAGCGGAAGAGGAGTCTCAAGACTACTGACAACAGATTCTATTATCTTCTCTTTTCTTACTTTTATCTTTTAATGTTTATTCAGTTGTGGATTCTTGATTTTAATTCAATGACAATGAACTAAATTTCTTTTATTAAGACTACCAATTGAACCTTTTATGCCTATGAATTAATTATTTATTTATTCTAATTATTTATGTCAAGGTGAATTGTTTATCATGTCTTGTGCGTATTGATTAATTATTTGGCCAGTAATTACCGTGTTACTCTAGAAGGATTCGGAAGATGAAATCTAGGGTTGGAATTGGACATGATAACATGTATGCTTAATTATTTGTATGAGACGAATAATTAGGGTTGTGAATTGAATAGAAATATTTGTTCACTGCATGTAACAAATTGGGAATTGGAACTTAACGGGTTTGATTTAATTATTTTGCATAGAAATATCGCAAGATTAATTGAATTGAATAAAAGTTATCTGTTTACTTGGGAAAGAGCTTTTAACAACTAGAATTCCGGTTAACAATTCAGGTGGCGTAATAATTGGGTTACTTGAATAATTGGTTTATACTTCATAATTAGGGATATTGTAGTCTTAACCTTTATTTATTTGAATTCATTTATAAAGTAATTCTGTTTAATTAGTTAATTTAGTTTGCTTAATTTTAAAAATCATAAATTGCAGCTGTTTAAATAAAATTAGTTTGGTTAAAAACTAGTATTTGGTGAATTTTATTAAATAATTTCTTGTGGAAACGATACTCTACTTTTACTTTATTACTTGTTAATCGTGTATACTTGCACGTATTCATTGATTGCGAAATCGATCAACAAACACCATATAAAACTGCCTATTGATTGTATCTCCCGAATATTGAAAAGTCTTTTGTATAATCTATTTCTAGCCCCATGTACTAAAGTCATCAAGAACATGCCTACTTGTTCTTCCACAATGATATCACGTATAGGTTTCAATCCATAATGATTTTTAAGATCACCACAAAATTCTTAAAGAGGTATTTTTATTTAGATGAAAATCTTGATTCATAACCATTTAGTATCTCCATTATCAACATGTATCCGGTTCTTGAAAAATTTCAACATTGTTCCTTACAAATAAAACTCTCATAATACATATAAATTCCAAGAGCACCCATTTTAGATATTAATAACCATTCTGTCTTCTTCCTCCCACTTTTGAATATCCAACTCTCTATTTCTTATATGTATACTCTTCTTCATTGTTATGATCATTATCAAAAAAACTAGCATTAAAAAAATGAAATATCCCTTCATCCACTTATGCTAGAATATGATTCATATCCATTTTAACAGTAGCAACAACTAAACAAATATAAACTTTAATTAACTTTTACTCATTCTCACGACGAGAGCTGTAAATTATATATCATATTTAAGAAAAAAATATATATATAAGCATTTTGAATATGCCATTTATAAATTATATACATGTAACATTGTATATATAAATATGTAATTTACTACTATTGATTTATGACTTTTTGTGTAGGATTTGATAGTGCAAGGTAGGGACCCAAAGGCACTGGAAGAGGAGCAATCTGTGGACTTAATGAGAAAGTAAAGCACTCTTGTGCTAATCTTATGTGCATAAAAGGAGTCTACTAGTACTATAAATATGTGCTTTAAGTGGGGATAAATAACCTTTTGGTCACTGTACCGGGGTCCGGTTTTCATCATGGTTACCGAAACTTTTTTTGTTACAATCGAATAACTGTACTCTCAAAAACTTACAAAATGGTCATTCCGTTCGATTTTCATCCAAAAAACGGATGGAAATGCTGACTGTACATATTGAGCCATTATTTTTGCTGACGTTGAAAGTAGTATGCACACAAGCCAATCATGTTTGATGATAAAGCATATACTTTGTAACAATCTTATTCATTTATTAATAAAAGTATTAATTTATTAAAAGGCTTTTAATTATCTACATGATCTTTGTTTTATAATATGTGATAAACCCATAGTTTTAAGCAACGCTTTTAGAATAATGATGATGATCATTCTAATGAGATCTAAATTCTTAGAAAGCTTAAAACTAAAATAGTTCCCAATCGTTGGATTACTAAATTGGGGATTAGTGAATCCGGATAGATTAGAAGTACATCGTTGCTTACTTTCGTTGGATGAGGATGATTGATCTCATGATCATTTGTGTGGAGACACTAAAGCAAGTATGTAGGTGCTTATTAGAGAATAAGTTCATTTCGAGCGTGGCTCGCATTAAGGAATACCTAATGGAGTTTTATTTGTCTCATCAATAGAATTCTGTAGTGATAGTAACAAGTAATCCTTGGACTTGAGATCATCATAGTATCTTGTGTATGATGAGTTATACTTTGACTTATTCCTTAAGACCCTTAGGGTATATCAAAGGTATGCTTGGGTATAATAAGTCATAATGGAGATAATGTATGATCGATAAAGAATCTACCACTTTTAATAAAAGAAGAGAAATGTCCATGTGATTCGATAAATGACAACCCATGAGTCTTGGTAATAAGAGAATGAAATTAGAAAGGAGTTTCTAATTTGCATTATTTGGAGTTGTGCATTTAAGGATCGAAATGCATATAATTAAATAAAATAAGACTTGACGAAATTTCATATGCCTTATATTTAATTAGGACATTGTATGTGGAAGGATTGAATTATACGGTAACTATTTACTCAAAGGTTCTTTAATGATTAATGTTGAAATCTATATTATCGGGAAAGTCGTTGATCGCTGGGGAGGCTTATCACTATTGTAGAATAAATATTATTTATTTAAATAAATTAATTATTTAATTTATTTATTTAAATAAGATTAGAATTATTCTAATTGATTTATTCTAAATGGGTTTAATATGGAGAACACAAAAAGGTCACACACCATAAAAGGAAGAATAATTATTTAAGAAGTAAATGGCATAATCGTAATAATATGTTATGTATATTTAATTTAATCTATGGTGATAGAATAAATTAAATAGCTTAATATTTATTATTTAATATTTTAGAAATATTAAATATAAATTAATAAGAGGAGTCTTATTAATATTATTATAATTATTATTATTTTAATTTCTAAAAGAGTTTAGGAATTAATTTAATATAAGTACTCTCATTTATTCCTAATTGGATTAGGAAGGAAAATTAGTTAAAGGAGTTTAATTAATTATCCCTAATAAGATTAGGGAGCTTAATTAATTAAAAGAATTAATTAAATAAAACCCAATTCCTTAATTGTTAAGATGGGTTGCCCACATCTATAAATAAGAGGAGTCTTATTATGGGTGGTATGGGTTGTTGACTTTGACAACTACGTAATAATTCCAATTTGTTGGGAGAGTACACCTTTTCTATAGAGATAGAAAAACTAGGGTTTAGCCAACCACCCATCTTCTTGAATTTTATTCTTCCTTGGTGGATCACCTCTAGAGGCCAAACGCTTGGGTGGCTAACGTTGATCTAAGAAGGAACCAAACCCGGTGGATTCAAGTTGAGCGAAAGGATTGGAGGTGAACTTGTACCGAGGAAGCTCGATCTTCTTGAGGTATGATTCTTATTCATCTTTTCGTTTAATTAATAATTATGCATAAAGGGTGATCAGGGTATATGGTTTGTAAAATTTTTAAACTCGATTTTTAACGCTCAAGCACTTTTTATGAAACGTGGAGGGTTAAAAATTTTATTAAAGAAAATATTACTCACAAGTATTGAACTCTAGACCTCTCCAAACTAGAAGTCTTATATTCCAAAAAACCACTATTACAACTACCTACCATGCTTAAATTTATGTAACACTAATATTTAAACTAAGTAGCTTCGTTTCTAGGAATTGTAATAATAATAATAATAATTGTAATAAATTTTATTGTAATTGTAAGACCCCAACTTTTATGAATAAAGATGATTTTTCTATAATTATCATTTTTGAATATTATGGAATGAATTTGTTATAATGTTATAGTTCAGGTAGTATTTATAAATTTTGCAAAATACGCATGAGTTGTTATATAATATTCATTTGGCCGGGAATATTCTTTTTGTTGGAGAATATTAAATGCGATGGCATAATCATTGGTGGACCCACAATGGAAGTAATTGTCGTAGTTAGAAAACTACAAAATATTTTATAAAAATAACGGCGGAAGTTTTCACAGTTAATCTTGTTGAACTACTCGATAGTAAAAAATCGATGTCTGGCGTGGTTGCATAGTAGCACACGGTATTGATTATTGATGCTTACGTGAGAAGTCACCGAGTTATACTCAATTATTACTTTCTGATAATTGTTGAATCATATCTCTCATATTATTGATTCGATTATTGTCACAAGATATCATCTGCATTATATGATATATTATTAATCAATAATTGAGATGACAAAGTTATTCATATTATTAAATTGCAATATTTACAATGTCTAGAAGTTCTGTCAAGGAGAGGTTTGGTCATCTAATTGCGCGCCAATAGGGAGAAATCCTTATTGGAAAGCCCCTTCTTTCTGGAAACGACCTGGTTGATAAATATTGTAAGTTATAATATTAATGATGAATGTTATTAAAATTGAAGTTGTGCTCGGTGTTGAATTTGGAGACGCGAACGTGATATTTGAGTCCAGAACGATGAAATTAGTAAAAATAGACTATAAACATAAAATTTTCCGAGTTTTACTATTTGGTCAAAAAGTCAACAGTTGACTTTTTCGGAAAAAGTCAAACTTTAAAATTTCAAAATTTATATTTTTGATAAAAATAGTTTCATTGTGTTGGAATTATTTGTTTTAGTGAAAATCGACATTTATTTCGATAAAAATTGATGTCTGAAGGTTATATTGACCAATCGGGTATTTAACCGAATAAATGAGCAATTGATTGCTATTATTTCACATGATTATAAATATTTGTTCACATGTGTATACTATTATTTCACATTCTTGTTACTATTAGGGGAGTTGGTGCAAGATTGATAATACTTTGCATGACTAAGTTAAAAATGGAGATATAGATGGAAGTCTTATCTTTGTAATTCAATTTTCACATGTCTAGAACTATTGATTCACATAATTTACTATTGAATCACATAATTTACTATTAGGGAGGTGGTGCAAGTTTGATAATACTTGCATGACTAAATTAAAAATAAAGGAAAAGTTAGAGGTATTGTCTTTGTAATTTTCGAGAGCCCAAAATGTGCAAGTATTGAAACTATATTTTTCTATAAATAGAAGCTCATTCTTCATCATTCTTCACCAATTCACTCAAGCTATAAAGCAATTATTATAAAGAGAAATTTTAGAGAGAAAGAAGAATAGAAGTCTGCTACCTCTCTACTCCAGTATCCAGTTTCTTTCTAAGGTAAGGGGTATTGTTTCTTTCTTTTGTCTTCATGAAGAGAACTTCTATTATTCCATCTTTATTATTCCGTTGGAATAACTTTTGTATCTGTGATCTTACCCTATACTTGGTGATTTTGCGTTGTTACTCCATTCTTTATTATTCATTTGGAACATCACATGCATGCATTTTACTATGCAGAACCTGGTTCCGTCTTTATTATTCTGTTGGAACATCACATACATCGTTTACGCTTTTACGTGGGACTGGTTTCGTCTTTATTATTATTCTGTTGGAATATCATCATGCATGCGTTTCTCTGCACGGACGATTCTCGTTATTTATTATTCATTGGAATAACTTTCTACATCCAACAATCTGCATGCATGATGATTTCTGTTGTTATTCCATTCTTTATTATTCATTGGAATATCACCATTTGGTGCGTATTACTTTGACTAGTTCCGTTATTTATTATTGATTGGAATAACTTTATACATGCAATACCGCATGCGTGGTGATTTCTTTTGTTATTCCATTCTTTATTATACTCAGTTGGTTAAAGTTTTGACTTCTATACTCCATGAAATTAGTGGAATATCCTTGATATTTGCGCTTCATCCAGTATCTTTCATGAAAATATTCTTCTGAGCATTCTTGAATTTTACTCTACAAAGCAGTATCATGTTGACAATTTGGACGTTATTAGTTCCTAAATAAATTAATTCGTGAACTTGTTTTTATTAAATTCTTATATCATTGTCATCATCCTCATGTTTATATTTTTTTTTGAAAGTCATCTATGGCCTGTAGTGCATAGATGGACTTGGTATGATTATGACCAGGGATTATTCGATGTAATCATGACCGTGATGTTACAAATGATGTGATAAAAGTCCTCATTGGCCCGTAGTGCATTGATGGACAATTGTTGGCATGATCACGACCATTGATGAATACACGAATGTCCTTGACCCGTAGTGCATGAATAATTTGTGGTCGTGATACTAAAGAATATCCTTGGCCGTAGTGCAGGGGTGATTCGATGATGTGGATTATTTATTGTCGAGTTGAGTCCGATAAAAGTGAAGAAAAACCTTTTAAATCATAAAAGATAGTAGATTTTATTCTCTACTTGACTCTTTTAATGGATTGTTTGTTCATCGCAGATTAAACTTGATGTTTGTTATATTGTATCGGTTTAACACTTTGTTTAAGGCTAATGATAATTTATTACGCATTATCTTAGTCATAATATTTCTTCTTGGGCTAGTTGAGCTCACCCTTTCTTTCACCGTTCTCTTCGTGAAATGAGAATATAGCTGGGGAAGAGTGGGAAGCGGAGTGATGGACCAAATGATAGTATTAGTAGTCCTCACTATTACATTAAATAGTGTGACAATAAATGTAATGAGGACTTATTACGAGAGTGGATATTGTCTAGAAGGCGGTATTTGTATTAAAACTCACAGTTTGTATTATGTCATATATTTTACATTACGACAGGTTGTATAATTAAGTTGTATTTGATTTATGTACTATGTATTTGTGACTCGGAATAGGTGATGTATACCTAATTTTGGGGACGTCACGGTTGGTATCAAAGCTTAGGGATATGATCCTGGCTAAGATGTGAGACAAGAACTAGGAGGGAGAGCGGGAATTCCTTCGCTAGTATGACCTACCTAAGTTTATTTGGTATTTAATTGGTCGATCGGAGTATAGGGATAAAATGTGATATGTTAATTAACCATTGTTTTGTGGCGATGATTTGAAAATGACATCCGAGAATGTTGAGAACATCGATGGAGCACGGAGAGACCGTTGAGTCTCCACGGATCAATAACGAGACAATGTGCATCGAGAAGGCGAAAATCCTCATGCAAACGACAACACCGACCAAATGATGAACGATAGAATGTTAGAGGCTTCATGCAATTCATGCAACATCAAAGTAGAGGCGGCTCTGTCCAAAATGCGGTGGAAACACTGGCAACTCTCGGACGATCCACCGCCAAAAGCAGTTCAATATTTGGGACCACCGGAGTTTTTGGAGAGCCAAAACCACTTAAAAGCGGAGGCGTGGATAAAGCAGATCAACAAGATATTTGATGTCTTGGGATGCTCAGGAGCAAAAGGTTCCTTTGCCACCTTCGTGTTATGCAGAGGCGATTATTGGTGGGAATCATAAAGCGTACTCAACTGCCGCCATGAAGATGTCTTGGGAGAAGTTTCAAGAATCGTTCAATGACAAGTACTTTCCGAAAGTATTCATCACATGAAAGAGGTAGAGTTCATTAAACCGGAGTAAAACAACATGGACCGTGTCGCAAAGACAAAGCCAAGTTTGCCGAAATTTGTCTTGGTTTTGCGTCTCATTTGGTTGATAATGAGGAGAGAATGACGCGAATGTTTCTAAGAGGTTTGAAACACGAGATACGCCAATATCTTATCTCTCATAAAGCGTGTTTGTATTGAGATGTTGTTAATAGGGCTCGATTATTGGAACGCGATAACGAAGTCAACCCAACCAAAAAGAGAGCGTAATGAAAGAAATGATAATACTAGTGAGGCGATCATCGCAAGCGGTGACAACAAGCGTGGAGGGAATCAACATGCTAGAAATGGTAACCACTTCGATGGTAATCAGGACCAAAACAATAAGAATGGACATTTTAAGAAGAGGAGATTTAACAATGATGGAAAGACGTAAGCACCAGCACCCGTTGTGAAGGAAGAAGAATGACCACCTATTATATGCTTCAAATGTGGAGGGGAGGGACACATCAGTCCAAACTGCGCGATGCCGTCCAAAGCATGTTATAATTGTGGAAGAGAAAATCACCTAACCCAATTTTGTCGTTCACCGAAGACAAATTCAGCTAGGATAGAGGCACCAAAGGCCGTCCCAGAAAAGTCAAAGCCGGTAGTGTAAGGGAGGCGTTTGTTGTGACCTCTCGAAAGCAAGGAACCCGAACGAGGTCATCACAGGTAAGTTTATCTTAAACTCTAGTGAAGTCTATACCTTATTTGATCTGGGTTCTACCCATTCTTTTATTTCTCCTACTTGCGCTCAACGTTTAAATTTGACTCAGGAGAAATTGGACTTTGACTTATCTGTTGAAACTCCATTTGAAAAACCTTCATTACATCCTTCGTTTATAAGTCTTGATTTAGTTCAAATCGGTGCACCTCACATTTACTGTCGATCTTATTTTATTGAAAATACTTGCATTTGACGCGTGATTCTAGGAATTGATTGGTTAACTACTCATCATGCAAAAATTGATTATTTTTGTAAGGTTATTAGCTTTCATATTCTAACCAACCTATTATGCGAATTTAAGCAACAAAACCATTAAAATCAATCACTATCATCTCAAGCCATAAAGCTATTCGTTTATTGAAAAGCGGATGTCAAGATTTCTTAGCTCATATCACGGATCTAAATAAAAATACGCCGCATTTTGAATGATATTTCTATTGTTAATGAATTTCGACGTATTCTGAAGAACTTCTGGCCTACCCCCAGGCGTGAAATTGAATTTTGTATCGACCTTGAACCGTGACAAAACCTATTTCAAAGCCCCATATCGAATGGCTCCTATTGAACTTGAGAGTTAAAGACCCAATGCGAGGAATTGTTAGACATCGGTTTTCATTCGTCCTAAGACGTCTTGGGGGGTGCTCTTGTTCTATTCGTGAAAAAGAAAGATGGGAGTATGCGACTTTGTATTGATTATCGGGAGTCGAACCATGTCACCATAAAAAATAAGTACCCATTACCACGTATTGATGACCGGTTTGACCAGTTATAAGGAGCCAAATTCTTTTCTAAGATTGATCTTCGTTCCGGTTATCACCGATTGAAGATTAGAACCGATGACATTCCAAAGACGACTTTCAGAACTCGGTACGGGCATTATGAATTCCTAATCATATCTTTTAGATTGACTAATGCTCCTGCTGCCATCATGGATATGATGAACCGAGTATTCAAGGAATATTTGGATCACTTTGTGGTCGCCTTCATTAATGACATCCTTATTTATTCCAAAAGCCGTGAAGATAATGAGCAACACTTGAGGCTGATACTCCAAAAGCTTCGTGAATATAAGCTTTATGACAAGTTGAAGAAATGCGAGTTCTGGCTTGAGGAAGTAGCATTCCTTGGGCACGTGGTGTCAAGTCATGGAATATCTGTTGATCCAGCAAAAATTGAAGCTATTCAAAGCTGGGAGCAACCTAAATCAGTGACCGAAGTACGTAGCTTTCTCGGCTTAGCTGGTTATTATCGGAGATTCGTAGAAGAGTTTTCTCAAATCGCTACTCCTTAACTTCATTAACTTCGGAAAGATACAAAATTCGGTTGGGCGAGGAATGTGAGAAGAGTTTTCAAGAACTCAAGAGGAGACTCATTTCAAAGACACATGTTACGACAATAATACCATTCTGGATCGGAGGATTTGTCATCTATAGTGATATTTCAGGCAAAAGGGTTAGGTTGTGTTCTCATGCAATATGGGAAAGTCATAGCTTTATGCCTCACGATAACTCAAGGAATATGAGAGGAATTATCCTACTCATGATCTAAAGTCAAGCGTGATCATTTTTGCACTAAAGATTTGGAGGCATTATTTGTATGGGGAGAAAGTGGAGATCTTTACGGATCATAAAAGCCTCAAATATTTCTTCACTCAAAAGGAACTCAACATGCGACAATGACGTTGGCTTGAAGGCTGTTGAAAGATTATGATCATACCATCCAATACCATCACGGAAAAGCGAGCGTGGTGGTGGCGCATTAAGTAGAGAAGATCATATGGAGCATGCGAGTGCGATATTGTCAACACAAAGGCCCATTTTGTATGACTTGCAAATGATGGAGATAGAGATAAAGACTCCAGGGACCCACGTGGTGATGGCGAATATACGAGTAGAACCGACTTTAATCGATAAGGTTAAAGCTGCTCAAGCTATAGACATGGAACTGATGCGTATGAGAAAGAAAGTGCAAGAAGGTGCTATACCGGAAGCAAGAATCGATGAAGAAGAAATACTTCGAGTCAACTCTAGACTTTGTGTTCCTAACGACCCTAAGTTAAAGAATAAAATCATGATGGAGGCGCACAACACACTGTTTGCAATCCATCCTGGGAGTACCAAAATGTATCGTGATCTTCAACATACATTTTGGTGGAGCAATATGAAGAGAGAGATAGCGGGGTTTATCATAAGGTTTCTAACTTGTCAACGAGTCAAGACGGACATCAAGTGCCAAAAGGTCCATTGCAACCACTTGAAATTCCGAATGGAAGTGGGAGCACATTACCATGGATTTTAATTTATTGGTCTTCCCAAGGTTTCTCAAGGCATAGATGCGATTTGGGTGATTGTTGATAGATTAACCAAGTCTGCTCATTTCTTTATCGACACTGTGAAACTTATACACTTGAACGTCTTGCTAGTATGTATATAAACGAGATTGTAAGATTGCATGGTATGCCAGTATCCATAGTTTCTGATCGAGACCCAAGATTCACTTCAAGATTTTGGGTTAGTTTGCAAAAAGCTATGGGCATAGATTTATGATTTAGTTCGGCATATCATCCTCAGACGGACTGACAATCAGAGAGGACTATTCAAACGCTTGAAGATTTATTAAGACTCTGTGTCCTTGACTTCAAGGGAAGTTGGGACAAATTCTTACCATTAGTGGAGTTTTCCTACAACAACAGTTATCAAGCAAGTATTGGCATGGCTCCATTCGAGGCGTTGTATGGAAGAAAGTGTCATTCTCCAGTATGTTGGGATGAGGTGGGTGAAGCAACGTTGTTGGGACCGGATTTGATACGTATGACTACGGAAAAGATTTAAACAATCCGACAACGTATAAAAACTCTCACAAGATCGACAAAAGAGTTATGTTGATCTTCATCGAAAAGACGTGGAATTCGATATTGGAGATCATGTGTTGTTACGTGTTGCTCCATGGAAAGGAGTTACGAGATTTGGAAAGAAAGGAAAGCTCAATCCTCGATTCATTGGCCCATTTTAATCCTCGATCGAGTAGGAGGCGTAGGCGTATAGACTCGCTTTTACCGCCAAGTATGTCTCGTGTTCATAACATTTTTCACATATCCATGTTACGTAAATATGTGGAAGACCCGAACCACATTATTGAATTAGAACCGGACGAGATAGAGGAAGATTTAACGTATGAAGAGTTACCTGTTAAAATCTTGGATAAGAAGGATCATATTCTACGCTCCAAGGTTATACCTCAAGTCAAAGTTTTGTGGAGAAACCACGACGTGGAAGAAATGACTTGGGAGTTAGAATCTAAGATAAAGTCAAGATATCCTCACCTATTCGACATACCAGGTACATACCCTAATTTCGAGCGAAATTTTTCATAAGAAGGGGAGGTTGTAAGACCCCAACTTTTATGAATAAAGATGATTTTTCTATAATTATCATTTTTGAATATTATGGAATGAATTTGTTATAATGTTATAGTTCTGGGTAGTATTTATAAATTTTGCAATGTACGCAAGTTGTTATATAATATTCATTTGGCTGGGTAATATTCTTTTTGTCGGGGAATATTAAATGACGATGGCATAATCATTGGTGGACCCCATAATGGAAATATCGTCGTAGTTAAAAAATGACAAAAATATTTTATGAAAATAACGACGGAAGTTTCACTGAATTAATCTTGTTGAACTACTCGGTAGTAAAAGAAATGCGATGTCTGGCGTGGTTGATAGTAGCACTGCGGTATTGATTATTGATGCTTACGTGAGAAGTCACTCGGTTATACTCAATTATTGCTACATGAGAATTGTTGCATCATATCTCTCATATTATTGATTCGATTATTGTCACAAAGATCATCTCGCATTATATGATATATTATTAATCAATAATTGAGATGATAAAGTTATTCATATTATTAAATTGCAATATTTACAATGATCTAGAAGTTCTATCGAGGAGTGGTTTGGTCATCTAATTACAATTGCGGCATGATAGGAGAAATCCTTATTGGAAAGCCCCTCTTTCTGAGGAACGACACGATTGATAAATATTGTAAGTTATAATATTAATGATGAATGTTATTAAAATTGAAGTTGTGCTCGGTGTTGAATTTGGAGACGCGAACGTGATATTTGAGTCTAGAACGATGAAATTAATAAAAATAGACTATAAACATAAAATTTTCTAATTTTTACTATTTGGTCAAAAAGTCAACAGTTGACTTTTTCGGGAAAAGTCAAACTTCAAAATTTCAAAATTTATATTTTTGATAAAAATAGTTTCATTGTGTTGGAATTATTTGTGTTAATGAAAATCGACATTTATTTCGATAAAATTTGATGTCCAAGGTTATATTGACCCAATCGGGTATTTAATAGGATAAATGAGCAATTGATTGCTATTATTTCACATGATTATAACTATTTGTTCACATGTGTATACTATTGTTTCACATTCTTGTTATTATTAGGGGAGTTGGTGCAAGATTGATAATACTTGCATGACTAAGTTAAAAATGGAGGTATAGATGGAGGTACTATACTCTAATTTGTATTTTCACATGTCTAGAACTATTGATTCACATAATTTACTATTGAATCACATAATTTACTATTAGGGGAGGTGGTGCAAGTTTGATAATACTTGCATGACTAAATTAAAAATAAAGGAAAAATTAGAGGTATTGTCTTTATAATTTTTCGAGCCCCAAAAAACGTCAAGTAGTTGAAACTATATTTTCCTATAAATAGAAGAAATCATGACGCCGCCCAAAATAGGTATACATCACTCTACGAGTTGTGATACATATGTAAACAACTAAAACTTTATTATTACAACAAGAAAAGCTGTGAGTTTGAATACAAATATTATCTTCTGATATCATCTATACTCAAATAAATTCTCATCACATTTATTGATACATTATTTTACAAAATGGTGAGGCCTACTAAACAATCCTTTCTAAAACCTTCATTCCATACCCGAGGCTGCAGACTCGCTTATATTCTCATCTCACGAGAAGAAAAATGGAACAAAAAGGAAAAGGGTGAGCTCAACTAGCCCAAAGAAAGAATATTATGACTAAGATAATATACAACAAATTACCGTTAGTCTTTCAAGGAAAAATCTAATAGAATACAATAGACAACAAATTTTAAATCAATATTCGCAGTGAAATAATAATTCATTAGAAGAGTTAAGTAGAGAATGCAAATTACTATCTTCTATGTATGAATTTAAAAGTTCATCGTCTATCTTTTATCCCCTGTAACATTAATCAATATACATACGGAATCAAATATTCATCTTTGCACTGAGCCAAAGATCGATATTCATCGATTGGTCAGTGTTCATCTAAACACTGTTCATCTTTGCACTTCTGACCAAAGATATTCTTCAGAAATCATTCATCTTGCTTGACTACTGGGCCAAAGATATTCAATAATATCATCATTTAAGACCGAGGATGATGAAAAATATTTTAAAGAAACAAATCCGATTGAAACAAAATGACAAGGATTAAGGATTAAGGATTCGTACTTTGTTTTATCCATGTTCAAAAATACCTCAAAATAATCATAGTGGTGTAAAATTCAAGAATGATCAAAACATGGATACAATCAAAGCTAGTATCCGAGAATAGATATTTTAGACAAAAGAAGAAATTTTATTTTTAAATTGAATAGTGCAAGATATCGTGAATAGTAACTCAACACCAAAAGATAGAAATTTCCCAAAAAAATATCTTCACGCTTCATGAATAGTACTTTCGTGAATAGTAACTCATGAATAGTAACTCATGAATAGTAACTCGTGAATAGTAACTCATGAATAGTAACTCATGAATAGTAACCCAGACATGGAAAAGTTCCAAATTTGATAAAAAGTTTCAACCAATATTTTAGCATAATGATATTGAAGAAATAATATCATTTGAGAAGAAAATAACATCCTTCACCTCGAAGAAAGATTAGCGCAAAGATTGAAAGAATCTACCGAATGAATTATAGTCTTTGAAGGAACTTGCAAATCTAACAATACTCAAAGTATACTCACAAGAATACTTTTCAATATATCGAGAGAGAAATAGAGAGAACTTGGGTTTACGGTGTGTTTCAATTCTAACCCAAGCACCCTATTTATAGGAAAATGCTTAGAACACAAAGCGAAAATTGAATATAATATTAATATATTTTTCTTTAGCCCACCTTAGACAACTGATCTCAGCCCATTTGAATCACATGTGAGGCCAACTTAGTTGCAAAAACGTTTTTCTCAAAATAATTAACTAAAACTCCCGAAATTAATTATTTGAACTTCTGAACTTCAATAATTCATAATAAATAGCCCTTTCATCGAGAAAATTGAATCTCATGAGTTTTTATATGAAATTCAATTTCTACAACTTTGCAGAAGAAAGTTTTTCCAAATTCCAAATAGAAATTGGACAAGAAATCCACAAGCAGGAGAGATTTTACAGTTATAATCAAATTTCGATCAATAAATGGGGTCCACCAACATGTTTAACATGTTTTAAACATTTATTGCAATAAAAATACTCTTCCTCCTTGTATACTCATATATCCCACATTCGTTGTAAAATTATCACCATTATTATATTATTAAAATATAATAATATATTTAAATGAATTATTTTATCGTAAAAAGATAAAATTTCAATTTTCAACAATTGTCACATTAAAATTTTTCTCCATCTATATTCACATAAAATCAATATTTTCCTCATCATATGAATCAATAATTAATTATTCACAAATAATATTACGAATCACAATATTGACAGGCGTGCAGTTAAAGGAGAGAGGGGCTTTCAATAAGAATTTCTTCTTCTTGGTGGCGCAATTAGGTGACCAAACCTCTCCTTAGACGTAACTTTCTAGACATTGCCAATAATGTTATCTAATAATATTATTCGAGATAATATGAATTATTGCTTCGATAATGAAAAAAATTGTGTAATGACAATTATCTAAATATTCCTTGAATACTCGGTTCATCATATCCATGAAAGGCGTTAGGAGCATTAGTCAATCCAAAGGACATGACTAGGAATTCATAATGCCTGCATCTGGAGTTACGAAAGCCGTCTTTGGAATGTCGTGATTCTAATCTTCAATTGGTGATATCCTAACGAAGATCGATCTTTGAAAAGAATTTGGCTCCTGCAATTTGGTCAAACGGGGTCATCAATACGTGGCAATGGATACCTATTTTGATGGTGACATGATTCAACTCCGATAATCAATACAAAGTCGCATACTCCCATCTTTCTTCTTCACGAATAGAACAGAGAGCACCCCAAGGAGAAGTACTAGGACGAATAAAGCCAATGTCAACAATTCCTGCGGTTGGGTCTTTAACTCTGAAGTTCAATAGAGCTATTCGATATGGGGCTTTGGAAATAGGTTTTGTCTTAGGGTTCAAAGTCGATACAAAATTCAATTTCACGCCTGAGGGGTAGGCAGGAAGTTCTTTGGGGAATCGTCGGAAATTTATTAACAATAGGAATATCGTTTAAAACCGGCGTATTTTATTTAAATCGTGACATGAGCTAAGAAAACGACATCCGTTTTTCAATAAACGAATAGCTTTATGGCTTGAGATGGACCGTGATTGATTTTAATGGTTTGGTCGTTTGAATTAGCATAATAGGTTGATTAGGAATATGAAAGCTAACAACACTACGAAAACAATCAATTTTGCATGATAAGTAGTTAACCAATCAATCCTAGAATCACGTCAAATGCAAGTATTTTTAATGAAATAAGATCGATGCGGGTAATGTGAGGGTACCGATTTGAACCAAACAAGACTTATAAGCGATTGGATGTAATGAAGGTTTCTCCCAACGGAGTTTCCATGAGATAAGTCAAAGTCTAATTTCTCTAGAGTCAAATTTAATCGATGAGCGCAAGTAGGAGAAATAAAAGAATGGGTAGAACAGGGGTATCAAATAAAGTATAGACTTCATTAGAGTTTATGATAAGCTTACCCGTGATGACCTCATTCGGATTCTTGCTTTTGGGAGGTCACAACAAATGCTCTCCTGCAGACTTCTGGGTTTTGAATTTTACGGGATGGCCTTTGGTGCCTCCATCTTAGCATTGAATTTGTCTTGATGAAACGACAAAATCGAGCTAAGTGACCTCTCTTCCACAATTATAACATGCTTTAGACGGCATGACGCGATTTGATCGATGTGTCCTCTCTCGCATTTGAAGCATATGATGGTGGTCTTTCTCCTTCCTTAACAATGGGTCTTTGGTCTAACGTCTTTCCATCATTGTTGAATCTCCTTTTCTTGAAATGTCCATTCTTATTGTTTTATTACTGATTACCACCAAGTGGTTACCATATCTCGGCTTTGTTGATTCCTCCACGCTTGTTGTCCACCGCGATGACTATTATTCTATTGGTATTATAATTTTATTATAATTCGCTGCTCTCTTTTAGTTGCGTTGACTCATTATCGCTCCACTAATCGAGCCCTATTTACAACATCTCCCGAATACAAACACCGTTTATGAGAAATAAGATGTTGGCGTATCTCCGACTTCAAACCTCTTAAAAAAACATTCGCGCCATTCTCTTCTTCATTATCCACCCAGTGGGATGACGAACCGTGATAACTCCGCAAATTTTGCCTCGTGTTGCGACACGGTCCATATTGTTTTATTCCAACTTGATAAACTCCACCTCCTTCATGTGGCGAATACTTTCGGGAAAGTATTTGTCGTTGAATGACTCTGGAACTTCTCCCAAGATATCTTGATGCACAAATTGGTTGAGTACGCGTTTACCGATTCCCACCATGAATCCGCTCTCCATGTGACATAAAAGCGAAAAGGGACCTTTTGCTCCTCGGAGCATCCCAAGACATCAAATATCTTGGTAATCGCTTTATCCATATGCTTAGCTGAAGTGGTTTTGGCTCTCCTTAAACTCCGGTGGTCGGCTCCTTAAATTGTTTAGCGGTGACCGGCGAGAGTTTTTCGATGTTTCCACCTACGTTTTGGGCGGAGTCGCTCTCTACATTCTTTGTTGCATAAATTCGCATAAAGCCTCGAACATTTGATCATTAAATCATTTGGTCATGTGTTGTTGTTTGCATGAGGATTGTCACCTTCACGATGCACATTATCACGATTATTGATATGTGGTGAATCAACGATCGCTGCGCGCCCATCGCATTCTTTATTCTCAACATTCGAGGATGTCATTTTTGAGATCATCGCCACAAAACAAAAGGTTAATTGACGTATAACAAATTATCCCTATCTTCCGACCAACCAATAAAATAAGCACATAAACTTAGGTAGGTCATACTATGAAAGGTATTCCCCTCTCTCCCTCCTAGTACTATTCTCACATCTTAGCCAGGATCATATCCTAAGCTCACGATACCAATCGTGACGCCCCCAAAATTAGGTATACATCACCCATCTTGGGTGCCGACACTTACATGGTATGTAATTTAAATACAACTTATTAACATAAGCGTAGGTATAATACGACATAAAGCGTGAGTTTAAATACAAATATCGTCTTACTAGATATTATACAAACTCAAACAAAAAGTCCTCATTCTGATTATTATCACACTATTTTTACGAATAGTGAGGACTACTAATGCTATCTTCAGGACCATCACTCGTTTCACAGGCTTCGTCGGCTATATTATCATTTCACAAGAAAACAGTGAAAGAAAGGGTGAGCTCAACTAGCCCAAGAAGAAATATTATGACTAAGATAATGCGAATAAATTATCAATAGTCTTGATAATGTTAAAGCGATAAAATACAATGATAAACCCGGTTTAAGCTGCAGTGAAATATGCGATCCATTAAAAGAGTCAAGTAGAAAATAAAGTCTACTATCTTTTTGGTTTTAAAAGGTTTTCATCATGTTATATTTGAGACTCGACTTTAATAAATATTCCACATCATCGAATCACCCTCGCACTACTCTGACCAAGGATATTCTTTAGTATCACGACCACGATTATTCATGCACTACGTGCAAGAATATTTGTGTATTCATTAATGGTCATGATCATGCCAACAATCGTCCATCAATGCACTACTACGCCCATCGAGGATTTTTACCACATCATTTGTAACATTACTGGTCATGATTACACCGAATAGTCTCGGTCATAATCATACAAGTCCATCATGCACCACAGGGCCGCAGATGACTTTAAAAAAATATAAACATGAGGATGATGACAATGATATAAGAATTTGATAAAACAAGTTCAAGAATTATTTTATCCAGAATTATTAACGCCCAAATTAGTAAAATTCAAGAATGATCGGAAGAATATTTCCATGAAAGATCTTTGGATGAAACGCAAAATATCGAGGATATTCTACTAATTTCATGGAGTATAGAAGTCAAAGTTTTAACCATTTGGGTATAATAAAGGATGGAATAACAAAAGAAATCACCATGCATGCGATAGACCGCTTGCAGACGAGGTTATTCCAGCAGAATAATAAATAATGGAACCGGTCGGTGAAATTCACACCAAGCGGGATGTTCCAACAAAATAATAAAGATGGAACTGGATCCGGTGTAAAACACACAGATAGGATATTCCAGCGGAATAATAAAATTTTAGCCAGTCCGGTGGGTGTAAAACATGACGGATGTTCCAACAAAATAATAATAAAGGCGGAACCGGTAAGGTGTAAAACACATGAGCGGATGTTCCAACAAAATAATAATAAAGAGCGGAACCGAGTCGGGTGTAAAACACATGCATGCGAGGATGTTCAACGAGAATAATAGAAGAATGTCACCAAGTATAGGGTAAAAGCGTGATCTGAGTTATTCCAGCGAGAATAATAAGCAATGGAATAACAATGATTCTCTTCATGAATAAGAAAGAATAACACCCTTACATTTGGTAGGAGATTGAATCTCGCAAAGAAGCAGTAGTAACAAAATACTCTTCTTCTTTCTCTCTTATTCTCTCTATACTTTCTCTCTATAAGCTTGAATGAATTCGTGAAAATAATGAAGCCTAGGCCTCTATTTATAGAAGATTTCTAGCTTAGCACACTTTGTCGTGTGAAAAGAAAAGTGGAGTGGACAGCGGTGGTTTGGCCTTTTGTAATGTGAAGCGACAAGTGGTTCGGCGCTTTGTAATGTGAAACGACAAGTGGTTCGGACGTCCGGTAAAGGTAATTACTATTAACGAAGGTAAATACTATTGGCGAAGGTAAATACT